>JAWWQZ010000043.1:0-175339 GCA_033815515.1 Cryptocheilus praepositus | reverse complement strand
TTGAATGTGGGTATGTAACTTTGGACATTTTTCAGGGTAAAGGATATTATTCATTGTATTTCGATAATGGTTGATTTTAGAAGAAAATGTTTCCAATAAAAATTACGCGGAATAATACGCTCTACAACTTTTGTTCGAGACATTTTGTTGAAAAGTAGATGGGTAACGAAATATGTTACAAATTTTAATGTTGGTACGTGATGTTGGATATTTTCAAAGGTAAGGGTTGTTAATTATTGTATTTCGGTAATCGTTGATTTTAGAAGAAAATGTTCCAAATAAAAGTTGCGCGGAATAATGCGCTCTATACGTTTTGTTTAAGACATTTTGTTGAAAAGTCGACCAGGAATGAAATATGTTAAAATTCTGAATTTGGGTATATAATGTTGGACATTTTTAAAGGTAAGGGATGTTAATTATTGTATTTCGGTAATGGTTGATTTTTAAAGAAAATGTTTCGTACGAAAGTTACGCGGAATAATGCGCTCTATAAGTTTTATTTAAAACATTTTGTTGAAAAATCGACCAGGAATGAAATATGTTGACATTTTGAATGTGGGTATGTAACGTTGGACATTTTTCAGGGTAAGGAATATTAATGATTGTATTTCGATAATGGTTGATTTTAGAAGAAAATGTGTCGAACGAAAGTTACGCGGAATAATTAGCACTATAATTTTTGTTTAAAACATTTTGTTGAAAAGTCGACAAGTAATGAAATATGTTGAAATTTTGAATGTGGGTGTGTAACGTTGAACATTTTTCAGGGTAAGGGATGTTAATTATTGTATTTCGGGAATGGTTGATTATTAAAGAAAATATTCCAGACAAAAGTTACGTGGAATAATGTGCGCTATGATTTTTGTCTGAGACATTTTCTTCGAAAATCAAGGAATATTGAAATATGTTAACATTTTTGATGTTGATATGTAACGTTGGACATTTTTAAGGGTAAGGGATGTTAATTATTGTATTTCGATAATGGTTGATTTTGGAAGAAAATGTTTCATACAAAAGTTACGCGGAATAATGCGCTCTATAAGTTTTGTTTAAGATATTTTGTTGAAAAGTCGACCAGGAATGAAATATGTTAAAATTTTAAATGTGGGTATATAACGTTGGACATTTTTCAGGGTTAGGAATATTAATTATTGTATTACGGTAATGGTTGATTTTAGAAGAAAATGTTTCATACAAAAGTTACGCAAAATAATACGCACTACAACTTTTGTTTAAGACATTTTGTTGAAATGTCGATGGATAACGAAATATGTTACAATTTTTAATGTTGGTACGTGATGTTGGATATTTTCAAAGGTAAGGGATGTTAATTATTGTATTTCGGTAATGGTTGATTTTAGAAGAAAATGTTCCAAATGAAAGTTGCGCAGAATAATGCGCTCTATAATTTTTGTTTAAGACATTTTCTTCGAAAATCAACGAGTAATGAAATATGTTAAAATTTTGAATGTGGGTATGTAACGTTGGACATTTTTAAAGGTAAGAAATATTAATTATTGTATTTCGGTAATGATTGATTTTTAAAGAAAATGTTTCGAACGAAAGTTATGCGGAATAATATGCACTACAACTTTTGTTTAAGACATTTTGTTGAAAACTCGACGAGTAACGAATTATATTAAATTGTTTAATGTAGATATGCACCATACAAAATTGTCGACGGTGCGGTTTGTTTATTATTCTATTTAGGTAATGGTTGATTTTAGAAAAAAATGTTTCGTATAAAAGTTACGCAGAATCATATGCGCCATAATTTTTGTTTAAGACATTTTGTTGAAAAGTTGACGAGTAACGAATTATGTTAAATTGTTTAATGTAGATATGCACTGTATTCAATTTTCGACGCTGTGGCATGTTTATTATTGTATTCCAAAAACAGTTGACTTCAGAGGAAAATGTTTCATACAAAAATTACGCGGAATAATACGCTCTATAAGTTTTGTTTAAGACATTTTGTCTGAAAGTTGACGAGTAATGAAATATATTAACATTTTTAATGCTGGTATGTAGCATTGGAAAATTTTGATGGTAAGGGATGTTAATTATTGTATTTCGGTAATGGTTGACTTTGAAAGAAAATGTTTCGTACAAAAGTCACGCGGAATGATATGCGCTACAACTTTTGTTTAAAACATTTTGTTGAAAAGTCGATCAATAACGAATTATGTTAAATTGTTTAATGTAGATATGCACCATACACAATTTTCGATGATGCGGTTTGTTTATTATTGTAATTCGGTAATGGTTGATTTTCAAACAAAATGTTTCGTACAAAAGTTACGCGGAATGATATGCGCTATAACTTTTGTTTAAGACATTTTGTTGAAAAGTCAACGACTAACGAAATATTTCAAAATTTATATATTGATATGAAACGTTGGAAATTTTCAAGGATTAGGCTTATTAATTATTGTATTTCGGTAATGGTTGATTTTTGAAGAAAATATTTCGAACAAAAGTTATGCGAAATAATATGCGCTACAACTTTTGTTTAAAACATTTTGTTGAAAAGTCGGCCAGTAACGAATTATGTTAAATTGTTTAATGTAGATATGCACCATACAAAATTGTCGATAATGCAGTTTGTTTATTATTGTATTTCGGTAATGGTTGATTTTCAGAGAAAATGTTTCCTACAAAAGTTATGCGAAATAATGCGCTCTATAAGTTTCGTTTAATATATTTTGTTGAACAGTCAACGAGTAACAAAATATTTCAAAATTTTGAATGTTGGTAAATGTAATGTTGGAAATTTTCAAGGGTTAGGCTTATTAATTATTGTATGTCAGTAATGGTTGATTTCAGAGAAAAATGTTTCATACAAAAATTACGTGGAATAATTCGCTCTATAAGTTTTGTTTAAGACATTTTGTTAAAAAGTCAACGAGTAATGAAATATCAAACGTGGGTACGTAGCCTCCTAACTTCGCCCGCAATATTTTTCAAAAATAGAATAGAAAATAACTAAAACATACTTGTTTTCCGTGTTAAAGCATACTTACTTTCCGACAACGACATACTAGGATCATTAAAAAAAATAAACTTTCAATCATATATTTGAAAATTTTATTTATTTTCGCATTTTTCCACATTCATAATTTCCTCTTTCAACACATATTATCCGTAATATCAATTAGTATTACAATAAATGTATCAATTTATCTAAACTTTTACTAACTTATTTATCCTTAAACTTCTACTAACTTATTTATCTCGAAACTTTACATATAACTAGATCTACAACAAGCATATACATTATTAAACATATTAGGTTGAAGCACCCTCGATCAGATCGATCAATCAGATCTATCGATCAGATCTATCGACAGGCATGTTTGATAACATCGTTCACGACCTACATTACGTTTCGACAAACAACTCATCTAGTCACTTGTGCATTGACTTACAAGAAAGATGATCAACAGAAAACCTGGAATTCGATGAACAAAAATCTGGTACTTAATACTTATATAAATACATACTTAATAAAAATCATTTTTAATACCTGATAATATTTAATAAACTTTCATTCTTAAATAGAAACTAAACGAAGAAATTCAATTTAGTAAATGACCAAAAATGCGAAATAAAATATTAAACAAGAAAATTAGTAATAAATAAAATTAATAGAACAAACATCAAATCAGTAAATCAATATCTAATACATACTTCAATTAATCAACTCTTAATACTTCAATAAATATTTCTTAATACTCTTCCTAACACTTAAAATTAAAAATGCAATTAACTAATTAACCAAAGGTACAGTAAATAAAATATTAAATAATAAAATAAGTAGTAAATAAATTCAGCAATTCAATAACTAATACATACTTAACTTAATAAACTATAATTTTTAATACAATAGTTCACAACACTTAATAAACCGTAATTCTTAAGGGGGCACATTACACCTAGAGATGCTAAAAATAGGCATTCTTTAGGAATTTTTCTTGGGAAGTGTAATGCGTGTAATTAATCCGACTTTTCTTCACATTAAAATACATTATTAGAATATGTATCAGAATAAATTTCAAATAAGAACTTTTTTAAAATGGTGGAGATATTGTCCTTGACGTAAAACGATGTTGAAAAAAGGTACCAGATGCAGCTCATACAGGATTTATCGGAAACAGACCAGACTAGAATTTTCTTAAACTACATCAAATAATCTAGTCTCTGTCGTGGCCGATTTTAAAAATATTGATTTTCGTGAAAATGGCGGACGTGTAAGTAAAAAAAGCGATGTTTTAGTGTAGAAATTGGTCTTCTTTGGGCTATAAAAAAAGTAAGGGCTCTAAAAAAAATCTGTCCCGACGAAGACTGCCTTTTTTCGATTAGACGAAGTCCTCCAAATTTGAAGTAAATCGGTGTAGCCGTTTCCGAGATATTTCTGGTACGCATTATGAAAACAAGATTTCGAGAGGAACGCGTTTAACACTAGATTTACCGCTATTTAAGTATACCTATTTCTACCAAAACCAGTTAGAATGACTGGTGTTTAGAAAAAAATGCTTAGTGATGTTTCCAGTCTTTTTTACATTTAATAAATGACGAAAAAAGTTGAATCATATTAATTGTAATACAAAAATAGATTTATAGACATTAACGATTAATCAAACGCCTAATTGTTTTTAGTTCATCGGTCACAATTTTTACATATGTAGATTTTCCTCAGTGTACACATTCCGCATACACTTTTTTTGCATACCAGGTTGTTCAATAAGTTTTGTTTTGTTTTGTTGAGGGCGTTGCTACTAGTCCAAATTTGTTTTTGTTTGGTTGGTTCACTCTTCTTATCAACGTATGTGAAGGTTCATTTCAATCAGTCAATTCATTCTTTGTTTAGAAGCCATTTAGTGTCGCCGTGTCACAGTATTTTCGACAATGGAAAAAATTGAATATCGTGCAGTGATAAAATTCTTATTTTTCGAAGGTGTAGCACCAAAAGAAATTCACGAACGAATGTTAAGAGTGTATAATGAACGTTCACCTTCAATTAGAACAGTAGAAAGATGGGTTGCTGAATTTAAACGTGGTCGTACAAGCCTTGAAGACGATCCACGTGAAGGACGTCGAAAAACCGCATCAACACCAGAAATCGTAGCCAAACTACAGGATATGGTTTTGGAAGATCGTCGATTGACTGAGAGGGAGTTAGTAGAGGCTCTACACATCTCATTAGGCAGTGTGAGTCATATTTTAAATGAAATGTTGAGTTTTAAAAAGCTGTGTGCACAATGGGTGCCGCATTCGCTAACAATTGAACAAAAACACATTCGAATGCGACTTTCTCAACAACATTTGGAGCGTTTTAAAAAGGATAAAGTGGTTTTTGTGCGTCGATTCATCACTATGGATGAGACTTGGGTCTATCACCATGATCCTAAATCAAAACAAGAGGCTAAAGAGTGGCGTGAACCTGGTTGTTCGGCTTCGAAACGAGTTCGTGTCCAGAAATCGGCCAAGAAGGTTCTGGCATCAGATTTTTGGGATGCGAAAGGAATTTTATATAAAATGTGGATTACTTGCAAACTGGTAAAACAATTAATTCTGAATATTATTGCAACCTTTTGGACCAGTTGAAGGAAAAAATTCGTGATATAAAATTTGAGCCGGTTTGCAGAAGAAAAAAATCCTTTTTCATCAGGACAACGCACCGTGTCACAAGAGCATTTTGACAATGGCTAAAATCCATGAATTAAAGTCCGAATTGTTGGAGCATCCGCCGTATTCACCAGATTTGGCCCCCAGCGACTTCCATTTGTTTCCAGAACTCAAAAAATTTATGCGTGGCAAGCGTTTTTCGTCAAATGAAGAGGTCATAACGGCTGTTGATATAAAACGTATTTTGCAGACCTTCCGGAATCTCACTATCAAAATGGGATCCACAGATTGGAGGATCGTTGGAGCAAGTGCATTAATGTTCAGGGAGATTCTACTGAATAATGAAGTGTATTTTGAACCATAACATTGTGTTTTTCTTATCGAACGACAAAACTTATTGAGCAACCTGGTATATTGCCTTCGTTGGAGAAAGTTACTCATTCACCGTCATATAAGCTCCTGGTTTGAAGCAATTTTGGCTATTTTCAATAAATTATTAAAACTGTTGAAATTAATAAAATTTGTCTCTTTGTAAACGTTGACCCCCTGTTGTTTTTTATATAAAATAAATGTAATGTAAAATCTCGAAACGTGAAATCACATCTACTCATCGTTATGGATAAAAAAATGTTGTCCCCATTATTATTCCATAAATATTCGAGTCTCAAGGTGTCTCCTTCGTACGCCCCATGTGCATAGAATATTGCAATAAACGCCTTCAATTTTGCTTACGTAAGTGTCTATGTTTTCCCCAAAACTCGGGAGGCTTCTAACTGTGTACAAGTTCTTACATGTTCCAAAATATGGTGGTCAAATAGTAATAAAAGTACGCTACTTAGCTCCCCCTTCATAATATTTCTTTTCGCACGTGCCAAATTTTAAATTTGACGCCGTCCAAATTTTTGACGCACCGTACGCGTCGTGACGAAAAATTTGACAAGTTTTAATACTCGATTCCACTAAAAATGTTGACGCATCGTATGCGTCACGAAAAAAATATGGTCAAATTTTAATTTACCTCCGTCAAATTGTTGACGCACCGTATGCGTCACGCGGAAAAATGCTGTCGATTTTAATATTTGTTTCAGTCAATATTGCAATAAACGCCTTCAATTTTGCTTGCGTAAGTGTCCATTTTTTCCCCAAAACTCGGGAGGCTTCTAACTGTGTACAAGTTCTTACATGTTTTGAAATACGGTGGTGAATTAGTAATAAAAATGCGCTACTTAGCTCCTCTTTCGTAATATTTCTTTTTGCATGTGCTGTAGGCCCGGGTACATCCTTGAAAATAGACTGAACTGGTAACGTTGCAGCAATACCACCTCCTTCAATTTTTTGGAATCATAATTATGAATATCATATATTTTGAAGTCATGCTCCTTTTAAACCAGTACCCAATAAACGCATAGCAAATATGAAGCGTCTATTAATTTCATACGCCGGTCCTATAAATGGACATGACGGAATTGAAATTGCGTTGCAAGATGGACACACGATCAAAATTTGAAAAGCAAGTCCTCGAGTGCTTTCTGTTTTAAACTCTACATTAGAGTTACATACTTTGCACTTGACATGCTCCGAAATTGCTGAGACACAGCAATAAAATTGAAAATGCGATATCCGATGCTTAGTTCTTCAGGAACATATACGTCGTTTGCTGTTTTTCATTTTCTCGACAAACCGCTGATACTCGCTGTCTCTTTTTCTGCTTCGTGTTTATTGAGAGGACGCGATCTCTTTCTTTTCGTATCTTTTATAAAACTGTCTGACTAATGAGCTTCTCTGGAAGCCTTTTTCCTCTCCATTTTTGTCAAAAAATTATTTTGTACAACAATTTTCTTACGTTGCCGCGCTTATAACCAAATCGAAACGAACACTTCAATTAACGGACAGCTACTAACGAAAGAAATGCGACTGTTTCGCTTCAAATGCTATACTTCCGACAATTTTCAACGAATCACTTTGAAACTTGTAGGAGCTATTCTCAAGACCGTATACTTTTTGAATATACAAAAAACGAAAAATGCATTTTTTTTTTAATTTCTAGGTATATGTGCCCCTTTAATAAACTATCATTCTTATTTCATCAAATTAACGTTGCAATGAAACGTACAGTAAATTGCAAGGGAAATAAAATTCTTCCGCAAACATGCCTGCGTGCTCATCGACAGTGAATTGCGCAGTTGACTCCGGTGGTGCCGACGTCAAGATGGCGGCGGGCGAGATTAGGCGAGGCAAGAAGGGATAATGTGAGTGTTTAGGGTTAGGCGAGGTGGGCGAAAGGGCAGAAACGTAATTACACGGCTTCGCCGATCGTGTTTTGAGAGGGTACATTAAGATAAATGTGTTTATGTATTTCTTGGTAAGGTACCTGGGAGGATGTATGTAAATTTTGACTACCGAAATGTAATAAGAATGCTTAAAACTCTGTTTTTGGGAGGTCTGGAGAAAATTTGTTTATTGCTCTTTTTCTTCTGTGAAGAATTCTGAGTGTTTGTGACTTTTAGTATTTCAATCTAGAGAAAAATTGTGTTTTGTGTACATTTTAAAAGCTTTTATTTTATTTTAGAAGTTGCCTGGGGTGTGTGCCTGTAACTGTCATTTTTGAATATAATAAGTATGCTTAATACTGTGTTTTTGGGAGGGTATATGGAGAAAAATTTGTTTATTGCTTCTTTTATGAAGAATTCTGGGGGGTGTATATGAGTTTTTAGTATTGCAATCTATTAGGTATGCTAAATACTGCGTTTTTGTGATGATACATTAAGATAAATGTGTTTATGTATTTCTTTGTAAGGTACCTGGGAGGAGTTATGTAACTTTTGACAAATGCAATGTAATAAGTATGCCTAAAACTCTGTTTTTGGGAGGGTACATGGGGAAAAATTTGTTTATTGCTTCTTTTATGAAGAATTCTGAGAGGATGTACATGCTTTTTTTTGTATTACAATTCTGCTAGATATGCTAAAAACTGTGTTTTGAGAGGGTACATTAAGTTAAAAGCGTTTATGGCTATTTTTATAAGGTACCTGGGGGGTGTATGTGACTTTTGACTATTGAAATCCACTAAATATGCTAAATACTGCGTTTTTGGGATATTGCATTAAGATAAATGTGTTTATGTACTTCTTTGTAGGGTACCTGGGAGGATGTATGTAACTTTTGACTATTGCAAAGTAATAAGAATGCTTAATACTGTGTTTTTGGGAGGGTACATGGAAAAAAATTTGTTTATTGCTTCTTTTATGAAGAATTCTGGGAGGATGTATATGAGTTTTTAGTATTGCAGTCTACTAGATATGCTAAATACTGTGTTTTGAGAGAGTACATTAAGTTAAATGCGTTTATGGCTATTTTTGTAAGGTACCTGGGGGGTGTATGTGACTTTTGACTATTGAAATCCACTAAATATGCTAAATACTGCGTTTTTGTGATGACGCGTTAAGATAAACGTGTTTATGTATTTCTTTGTAAGGTACCTGGGGGGTGTGTATGACTTTTAAGTATGGCAATGTATATAAGTATGTTAAATACTGTGTTTTTGGGAGGGTACAAGTAGAACAATTTGTTGATTTCTTCTTTTATGAAGAATTCTGAGGAGATGTATATGACTTTTTAGTATTGCCATCTACTAAATTTGTTCAAAACTGTGTTTTGAGAGAGTACTATAAGATATATGTGTTCATATCTTCTTTTTATAAGGTATTTGGGGGGTATATGTGACTTTTGACTACTGAAATGTAATAAGTGTGCTTAATACTGTGTTTTTGGGAGGGTACATGGAGAAATTTGTTTATTGCTTCTTTTATGAAGAATTCTGAGAGGATGTATATGACTTTTTAGTATTAGCAGTCTACTAGATATGCTAAATACTGTGTTTTGAGAGGGTACATTAAGATAAATGCGTTTATGTCTTATTTTAGAAGGTACCTGGAGGGTGTATGTGACTTTTGACTATTGAAATCCACTAAATATGCTAAATACTGCGTTTTGGGGATGTTGCATTAATATAAATGTGTTTATGTATTTCTTTGTAAGGTACCTGGGAGGAGTTATGTAACTTTTGACTATTAAAATCTACTAAATATGCTAAATACTGCGTTTTTGTGATGATACATTAAGATAAATGTGTTTAAGTATTTCTTTGTAAGGTACCTGGGGGTGTATGTAACTCTTGACTAATGTAATGTAATAAATATGCTTAATGCTGTATTTTTGGGAGGGTACATGGAGAAAAATTTGTTTATTGCTTCGTTATGAAGAATTCTAAGGGGATGTATATGACTTTTTAGTATTGTAACCTGCTAAATATGCTAAAAACTGTATTTTGTGAGAGTACATTAAGTTAAAAGCGTTTATGACTATTTTTGTAAGGTACCTTGGGGGTGTCTGTGACTTTTGACTATTGAAATCCACTAAATATGCTAAATACTGCGTTTTTGTCATGTTGCATTAAGATAAAAGCGTTTATGACTATTTTTATAAGGCACCTGTCGGGTGTATGAGACTTTTGACTGTTGAAATCTACGAAATGTGCTAAATACTGCGTTTTTTGGATGTTGCATTAGGATAAATGTGTGTATGTATTTCTTTGTAAGGTACCTGGGGGGATGTATGTAACTTTTGACTATTGCAATGTATTAAATTTGCTAAAAAATATGTTTATGAGAGGGTATATTCAGATAAATGCGTTTATGGCTATTTTTATAAGGTACCTGGGAAGTTTGTGTGACTTTTAACTCTTGCAATCTACTAAGTATGCTTATTAATACTATGTTTTTGGGAGGGTACATGCAGAAAAATGTGTTTATGTATTTGTTTGTAAGGTTCCTGGGGGGATGTATGTGTATTTTGACTATTGTGATGTATTAAATTTGCCAAATACTATGTTTTTTGGAGGGTGTACTGAGAGAAATGTGTTTATGTCTATTTTTATGAGGTACCTGGGAGGTGTATGTGAGTTTTAAGTATTGCAATGCAATAAGTATGTTGAATACTGTGTTTTTGGGAAGGAACATGGAGAAAAATTTGTTTATTGCTCTTCTCACGAGATTCCTGGAGGGATATATATAAATTTTGAGTGTTGCAATGTATTAAATGTGCTATATAGTATGTTATTGAGAGAGTGCATGGAGAAAAATTTGTTTATTGCTCTTTTTATGAAGTTTCTGGGGGGATGTATATGACTTTTGAGTGCTGCAGTGTATTAAATATGCTACATATACAGTCTTTGAGAAGGTACATGCAGAAAAATGGTTTATTGCTGTTTTTATGAGGTTCCTGGGGGGATGTACATGATTTTTGAATGCTGCAATATACTAAATATCCTAAATAGTGTGTTTGGCTAAGGGTGCATTGAGAAAATGTATTTATGTCTTCCTTTATACGGTAGGGGGGGGGGGGGGGGGGTATGTGACTTTTGAGTATTAAGATGTATTAAATATGCTAAATACTATGTTTTTAAGAAGGTATTTGGGAGGGTGCATTGGGAAAAATGTGCTTATGTCTGTTTTTATGAGGTTCCTGGGGTGTGTGTGTGACTTTTGAATATTGCAATGTAATAAGTATGCTAAATACTGTGTTTTTGGGAAGGTACATTAAGATAAATGTGTTTATATCTGTTCACATGAGGTACCTGGGGGAATATATGTAATTTTTGAGTATTGCAATGTACTAAATATCCTAAATAGTGGGTTTTCAGAGGGTGCATTGAGAAAAATGTGTCTATGTCTTCCTTTCTAAGATACCTGGGGGGTGTATATGACTTTTGAGTATTGAAATGTACTAAATATGCTAAATACTGTGTTTTTGAGAGGGTGCATGGTTAAAAATGTGTTATTGCTCTTTTTATGAGCTTTTTTTTATGAAGGTTGTGCTACATGACTTTTGAGTGCTGTAATGTACTAAATACGGCTCTCAATATACAGTATTTAATACAATACGGTTTTTTATATTATAATGCATTAAAATACTGTTTCCAATATTTCGAATTCAATAAAATACGGTTTTCGATATTTAGAATCCAATAAGATACGGTTTCCAGTATTTATAATTCAATACAATACGGTTTTCGATATTTAGAATGCATTAAAATACGGTCTTCAGTATATATAATTCAATACAATACGGTTTCCGATATTTAGAATGCATTAAAATACGGATCTCAATATTCAGAATTGAATACAATACGGTTTTAAATATTTAAAATGATTTACAACACGGTTCCCAATATTCAGAATTTAATACAATACGGTTTTCGATATTTAGAATGCATTAAAATACGGTTCTAAATATACAGAATTTAATACAAAACGGTTTCCGATATTTAGAATCCAATAAATACGGTTCTCAATATTCAGAATTTAATACAATACGGTTTCGGATATTTAGAATGCATTAAAATAGGGTTCTCAATATACAGAATTGAATACAATACGGTTTTCGATAATTAGAATGCATTAAAATACGGTTCCCAATATACAGAATTTAATACAATACGGTTTTCGATATTTAGAATGCATTAAAACAGGGTTTCCAATATTTATAATTCAATAAATACGGTTCTCAATATTCAGAATTTAATACAATACGGTTTCCGATATTTAGAAAGCATTAAAATACGGTCCTCAATATTCAGAATTTAATACAATAGTATTTCCGATATTTAGAATGCATTAAAATACGGTTTCCAGTATTTATAATTCAATACAATATGGTTTTCGATATTTAAAATGCATTAAAATAGGGTTCTCAATATACAGAATTGACTACAATACAGTTTTCAATATTCAGAATGCATTAACATACGGTTTCCAATATTCATAATTGAATACAATACGGTTTTCTATGTTTAGAATGCATTAAAATAGGGTTCTTAATATACAGAATTGAATACAATACGGTTTTCAATATTCAGAATGCATTAAAATACGGTTTCCAATATTTCGAATTCACTAAAATACGGTTTTCGATATTTAGAATTCAATGCAATACGGTTTTTGATATTTAAAATGCATTAAAACACGGTTCTCAATATTCAGAATTGAATACAATACAGTTTTCAATATTCAGAATACTTTTCGACTTCAACAAATCCCTTCCTCCACATTCAGAATCCAATATACCGCAATACTGTTTCACACTCACATGTACAATTCTACACCATTTCCAATATTTAAAATCCAATACTTAAAATATTTAAAAACCAACATTTAAAATCTATCACCCTATATTTTATATAGAGTTTACACATTCCATATGTTTTAAACCAATCTACCCCCAAATTTCCGCATTCCCAATCCACCACTTGCCCGAACCCCACGAATCCTCCATTTCCCATCAGTTCCGCGGATCTTTGCGATGACGCACAAAGTATGGTTTTCATTATTTAGAATTCAATAGATACTGTTCTCAATATTCAGAATTTAATACAATACGGTTCTCGATATTTAGAATGCCTTAGAATACGGTTCTCAATATTCAGAATTGAATACAATACGGTTTTCAATATTTAAAATGATTTTCAACTCGGTTCTCAATATTCAGAATTGAATACAATACGGTTTTCAATATTCAAAATGCATTAAAATACTGTTTCCAATATTTCGAATTCAATAAAATACGATTTTCTATATTTAGTCTCCAATAAATACGGTTGTCAATATTCAGAATTTAATAGAGAACGGTTTCCGATATTTAGAATGTATTAAAATAGGGTTTTCAATATACAGAATTTAATACAATACGGTTTTCAATATTCCAAATGCATTAAAATACGGTTTCCAACATTTCGAATTCAATAAAATACGATTTCCGATATTTAGACTCCAATAAATACGGTTCTCAATATTCAGAATTTAATACAATACGGTTTTCGATATTTAGAAGGCATTAAAGCAGGGTTCTCAATATACAGAATTTAATACAATACGGTTTTCAATATTCAAAATGCATTAAAGTACGGTTTTCAATATTTAGAATGCAATAAAATGCGGTTCTCAATATTCAGAATTTAATACAATACGGTTTTCAATATTCAAAATGCATTAAAATACTGGTTCCAATATTTCGAATTCAATAAAATACAGGTTTCGATATTTAGACCTGAATAAATACTGTTCTCAATACTTAGAATTCACTACAATCCACCTTTCAACATTCACCATCCAATGCAACACAACACAGTTCCATACTCACATATACAGTACCACACCCTTAAAACATACACATATACAATACCAACAGAGTATAAAATCCATTACCCTACACGTTTTATACAGATTTTATATGTTTTATATCAATATAAAATACCAATACAATACCACACCATTCCCAATATTTATAATCCCATATTTAAAAGTCAATATTTAAACTTACCCTACATTTTATAGTAATCCACCCCCAAATTTCCCACATGCCCACTTGCCTGAACCCCATAAATCCTCTATTTCCCATCAGTTCAATCTTAGTCACCATCAAAATGCGATTTTTGATATTTAGACACCAATAAATACTGTTTCCAATATTCACAATTTAATACAATACGGTTTTCAGTATTTAGAATGCAATAAAATACGGTTCTCAACATACAGAATTTAATACAATACGGTATTCGATATTTAGAACGCCTTAGAATACGGTTCTTAATATTTAGAATTTATTACAATATGGTTTCCGATATTTAGAATGTAATTAAATAGGTTTCTCAATATTCAGAATGTAATAAAATAGGGTTCTCAATATTCAGAATTTAATATAAAATAGTTTTCAATATTCAGAATGCATTAAAATACTGTTTGTAATATTTCGAATTCAATAAAATACGATTTTCGATATTTAGACTTCAATAAATACTGGTTTCAATATTTAGAATTTAATACAGGTGGTTTTCGATATTTAGAATGCTTTAAAATAGGGTTCTCAATATAGAGAATTTACTACAACACGGTTTTCAGTATTCAGAATGCATTAAAATACGGTTTCCAACATTTCGAATTCAATGAAATACGGGTTTCGATATTTAGACTCCAATAAATACGGTTCTCAATATTTAGAATTTAATACAGTACGGTTTTCGATATTTAGAATGCATTAAAATACGGTTCTCAATATACAGAATTGTATACAGTACGGTTTTCGATATTTAGAATTTATTAAAATAGGGTTCTCAATATACAGAATTTACTACAATACGGTTTTCAGTATTCAGAATGCAGTCAAATACGGTTTCCGACATTACGAATTCAATAAAATACGGATTTCGATATTTAGACTCCAATAAATACGGTTGTCAATATTCAGAATTTAATACAAAACGGTTTCCGATATTTAGAACGCATTAGAATAGGGTTCTCAATATTCAGAATTTAATACAATGCGGTTTCCGATATTTAGAATGTATTAAGATAGGGTTCTCAATATACAGAATTTACTACAATACGGTTTTCAATATTCAAAATCCGTTGAAATACGGTTTTCGATATTTAGACTCCAATAAATACGGTTCTCAATATTCAAAACTGAATACAATACGGTTTTCGATACTTAAACTCCAATAAATACGGTTCTCAATATTCAGATTTGAATACAATACGGTTTTCGATATTTAAACTCCAATTAATACGGTTCTCAATATTTAAAATGCATTAAAACAGGGTTCTCAATATTTAGAATCTAATACAATGTGGTTTTCAATATTTAGAATGTAATAAACACCCTACGTTTTATACAGACTTCATACGTTTTAAAACAATACAGAATTCAAATACAATACCACACCATTCCCAATATTTAAAAACCAATATTTAAAATTACCCTACGTTTTATACAAACCTTATACGTTTTACAGCAATCTACCCCCAAATTTCCACATTCCCAATCCACCACTTGCCTGAACCCCATGAATCCTCTTTTTCTCGTCAGATCCGCGAATCTTTCCGATGACGCACCATGAAAATACGAGATTTTCGTTATTTAAAATTCAAGGAATATTGTTCTCAATATTCAGAATTGAGTACAATACGATTTTCGATATTCAGAATTTAATACAACACAGTTTTCAATATTTAGAATGCATTAAAATAGGGTTCTCAATATACAGAATTTAATACAATACGGTTTTCAATATTCAGAATGCACTGAAATACGGTTTCCAATATTCAGAATTTAATACAACACAGTTTTCAATATTTAGAATGCATTAAAATAGGATTTTCAATATACAGAATTTAATACAATGCCGTTTTCAATATTCAGAATGTATTGAAATACGGTTTCCAGTATTCAGAATTGAATACAATACGATTTTTGATATTCAGAATTTAATACAACACCGTTTTCAATATTTAGAATGCATTAAAGTAGGGTTCTCAATATACAGAATGTAATACAATACGGTTCTCAATATTCAGCATGCATTTAAATACGGTTTTCAATATTCAGAATTGAATACAATACGATTTTCGGTATTCAGAATTTAATACAACCCAGTTTTCGATATTTAGAATGCATTAAAATAGGGTTCTCAATATACAGAATTTAATACAATACGGTTTTCAATATTCAGAATGCATTGAAATACGGTTTCCAATATTCAGAATTGAATACAATACGATTTTCGATATTCAGAATTTAATACAACACAATTTTCGATATTTAGAATGCATTAAAATAGGGTTCTCAATATACAGAATTTAATACAATACGGTTTTCTGTATTCAGCATGCATTGGAATACGGTTTCCAATATTTAGAATTGAATACAATACGATTTTCGATATTCGGAATTTAATACAATACAGTTTTCGATATTTAGAATGCATTAAAATAGGGTTCTCAATCTACAGAATTTAATACAATACGGTTCTCAATATTCAGCATGAATTAAAATACGGTTTTCAATATTCAGAATTGAATACAATACGATTTTCGATATTCAGAATTTAATACAATACAGTTTTCGATATTTAGAATGCATTAAAATAAGGTTCTCAATATACAGAATTTAATACAATACGGTTTCCAATATTCAGAATTGTAATACACATACACATATACAATACCAAAACATAAAATCCATTACCCTACATTTTATACAAACTTTACACATTTTTTACGTTTCATACTTTTTACACCAACCCACCCCCAAATTTCCGCATTCCCAATCCCCCACTTGCCCGAACCCCATGGATCCTCCATTTCCCATAAATTCCGCGCATCTTTCCGATGACGCACCGTGTGCGTCACGCAGTTCCCATCTCATTACTCACCTTCCAGCTTATCTCTCCGCTTATCTCTATCGTCTTTCCCGGTACGGCAGATGACTAAACGAAGGAACCGGCGGATTATTGACTCGACTGCGAAATGTCGTGGAGCGACGATAAAAGCGTCACGAGCGAGATAACTACGAGTTTCCCGGAAAAAACTGTTTGCCCTCAACCGTCTTCTGCCTTTTCCACGCACGTTCCGAGACGTGGCGTCGCGTGGAAGATGGCGCAAAATTTGCAACGTGGAAATGCGCGTGTAGAGAAAGAGAGAAAGAGAAAAGAAAGAAAAGAGTGTAGAGGGGTTTTTAGCATTTTTTTGCGGGGAAACGAAGCGTCGGGCGGGAAATTTGCAAAAGTGGACTTCGAAGCGTTTGTTTATGGGGAATGCGCCTGAATTTTTTTGAACGGTTATTTTGAAATTTAGGGGTTCTTTTTTTATAATAGCGGAGCAGCCGTATTTTTCGTTAATAAAATAAGAATGCTGCTCTTTATTAATTTTTTCTGTAACAATGAGCTGTCGGACGAAAAATTGTTATACGATATTTTCGAAGCATCACTTTGTAGAGAATGCGCCTGAATTTTTTTGTACGGTTATTTGGAATTTTTTTAATTTTTTTTTTTGTAAGAATTATATGGCGACGTCACAGGTTGGCAAAATTAGGATGCAGTGATTTGCTAATTTTTTTCTGTAACAAGGAATTGTCGGACGAAAAATCTTCATAGAATACTTTCGAAGCGTCAGTTTACGGGGAATGCGTGTGAATTTTTTTGAACGGCTATTTTGTTATTTTGTTCTTTTTTTTCGTAATAGTTGTATGGCAATGTCACATGTTGATGAAATATGAACGCGGTATTTTGTTAATTTTTTTGTCTAACAAGGAACTATCGGACGGAAAATGTTCATAGGATACTTTCGAAGCGTCAGTATATGGGAAATGCACCTGAATTTTTTTGAACGGTTATTTTGAAATTTAGGGGTTCTTTTTTTATAATAGTGGAGCGGCCGCATTTTCCGTTAATAAAATAAGAACGCTGCTCTTTATTAATTTTTTCTGTAACATTGAGCTGTCGGACGAAAAATTGTTATACAATATTTTTGAAGCGTCACTTTGTAGAGAATGCGCCTGATTTTTTTTGTACGGTTATTTGGAATTTCTTTAATTTTTTTATTGTAATAGTTATATGGCCACGTCACAGGTTGGCAAAATTAGGATGCAGTGTTTTGCTAATTTTTTTCTGTAACAAGGAATTGTCGGACGAGAAATCTTCATAGAATACTTTCGAAGCGTCAGTTTACGGGGAATGCGTGTGAATTTTTTCGAACGGCTATTTTGTTATTTTGTTCTTTTTTTTCGTAATAGTTGTATGGCAATGTCACATGTTGATGAAATACGAACGCGGTATTTTGTTAATTTTTTTGTCTAACAAGGAACTGTCGGACGAAAAATGTTCATAGGATACTTTCGAAGCGTCAGTATATGGGAAATGCACCTGAATTTTTTTGAACGGTTATTTTGAAATTTAAGGGTTCTTTTTTTATAATAGTGGAGCAGCCGTATTTTTCGTTAATAAAATAAGAGCGCTGCTCTTTACTAATTTTTTCTGTAACAATGAGCTGTCGGACGAAAAATTGTTATACAATATTTTTGAAGCGTCACTTTGTAGAGAATGCGCCTGAATTTTTTTGTACGGTTATTTGGAACTTTTTAATTTTTTTTTTGTAATAGTTATATGGCGACGTCACAGGTTGGCAAAATTAGGATGCGGTGTTTTGCTAATTTTTTTCTGTAACAAGGAATTGTCGGACGAAAAATCTTCATAGAATACTTTCGAAGCGTCAGTTTACGGGGAATGCGTGTGAATTTTTTTGAACGGCTATTTTGTTATTTTGTTCTTTTTTTTCGTAATAGTTGTATGGCAATGTCACATGTTGATGAAATATGAACGCGGTATTTTGTTAATTTTTTTGTCTAACAAGGAACTATCGGACGAAAAATGTTCATAGGATACTTTCGAAGCGTCAGTATATGGGAAATGCACCTGAATTTTTTTGAACGGTTATTTTGAAATTTAGGGGTTCTTTTTTTATAATAGTGGAGCAGCCGTATTTTCCGTTAATAAAATAAGACCGCTGCTTTTTATTAATTTTTTCTGTAACAATGAGCTGTCGGACGAAAAATTGTTATACAATATTTTTGAAGCGTCACTTTGTAGAGAATGCGCCTGATTTTTTTTGTACGGTTATTTGGAATTTTTTTAATTTTTTTTATTGTAATAATTATATGGCGACGTCACAGGTTGGTAAAATTAGGGTGCAGTGCTTTGCTAATTTTTTTCTGTAACAAGGAATTGTCGGACGAGAAATCTTCATAGAATACTTTCGAAGCATCAGTTTACGGGGAATGCGTGTGAATTTTTTTGAACGGCTATTTTGTTATTTTGTTCTTTTTTTTCGTAATAGTTGTATGGCAATGTTACATGTTGATGAAATATGAACGCGGTATTTTGTTAATTTTTTTGTCTAACAAGGAACTGTCGGACGAAAAATGTTCATAGGATACTTTCGAAGCGTTTGTTTATGGGGAATGCACCTGAATTTTTTTGAACGGTTATTTTGAAATTTAGGGGTTCTTTTTTTATAATAGTGGAGCAGCCGTATTTTCCGTTAATAAAATAAGACCGCTGCTTTTTATTAATTTTTTCTGTAACAATGAGCTGTCGGACGAAAAATTGTTATACAATATTTTTGAAGCGTCACTTTGTAGAGAATGCGCCTGATTTTTTTTGTACGGTTATTTGGAATTTTTTTAATTTTTTTTATTGTAATAATTATATGGCGACGTCACAGGTTGGCAAAATTAGGATGCGGTGTTTTGCTAATTTTTTTCTGTAACAAGGAATTGTCGGACGAAAAATCTTCGTAGAATACTTTCGAAGCGTCAGTTTACGGGGAATGCGTGTGAATTTTTTTTGAACGACTATTTTGTTATTTTGTTCTTTTTTTTCGTAATAGTTGTATGGCAATGTCACATGTTGATGAAATATGAACGCGGTATTTTGTTAATTTTTTTGTCTAACAAGGAACTGTCGGACGAAAAATGTTCATAGGATACTTTCGAAGCGTCAGTATATGGGAAATGCACCTGAATTTTTTTGAACGGTTATTTTGAAATTTAGGGGTTCTTTTTTTATAATAGTGGAGCAAGCGTATTTTCCGTTAATAAAATAAGAACGCTGCTCTTTATTAATTTTTTCTGTGACAATGAGCTGTCGGACGAAAAATTGTTATACAATATTTTTGAAGCGTCACTTTGTAGAGAATGCGCCTGAATTTTTTTGTACGGTTATTTGGAACTTTTTAATTTTTTTTTTGTAATAGTTATATGGCGACGTCACAGGTTGGCAAAATTAGGATGCAGTGCTTTCCTAATTTTTTTCTGTAACAAGGAATTGTCGGACGAGAAATCTTCATAGAATACTTTTGAAGCGTCAGTTTACGGGGAATGCGTGTGAATTTTTTTGAACGGCTATTTTGTTATTTTGTTCTTTTTTTTTGTAATAGTTGTATGGCAATGTCAAATGTTGATGAAATATGAACGCGGTATTTTGTTAATTTTTTTGTCCAACAAGGAACTATCGGACGAAAAATGTTCATAGGATACTTTCGAAGCGTCAGTATATGGGAAATGCACCTGAATTTTTTTGAACGGTTATTTTGAAATTTAGGGGTTCTTTTTTTATAATAGTGGAGCAGCCGTATTTTCCGTTAATAAAATAAGAACGCTGCTCTTTATTAATTTTTTCTGTAACATTGAGCTGTCGGACGAAAAATTGTTATACAATATTTTTGAAGCGTCACTTTGTAGAGAATGCGCCTGAATTTTTTTGTACGGTTATTTGGAATTTTTTTAATTTTTCTTTTTGTAATAGTTTTATGGCGACGTCACAGGTTGGCAAAATTAGGATGCGGTGTTTGCTAATTTTTTTCTGTAACAAGGAATTGTCGGACGAAAAATATTCATAGAATATTTTCGAAGCGTCAGTTCATGGGGAATGCGTGTGAATTTTTTTGAACGGCTATTTTGTGATTTTGTTCTTTTTTTTGTAATAGTTGTATGGCAATGTCACATGTTGATGAAATATGAACGCGGTATTTTGTTAATTTTTTTTGTCTAACAAGGAACTATCGGACGAAAAATGTTCATAGGATACTTTCGAAGCGTCAGTATATGGGAAATGCACCTGAATTTTTTTGTACGGTTATTTTGAAATTTAGGGGTTCTTTCTTTATAATAGTGGAGCAGCCGTATTTTCCGTTAATAAAATAAGAACGCTGCTCTTTATTAATTTTTTTCTGTAACAATGAGCTGTCGGACGAAAAATTGTTATACAATATTTTTGAAGCGTCACTTTGTAGAGAATGCGCCTGAATTTTTTTGGACGGTTATTTGGAATTTTTTTAATTTTTTTTTTTGTAATAGTTATATGGCGACGTCACAGGTTGGCAAAATTAGGATGCAGTGCTTTCCTAATTTTTTTCTGTAACAAGGAATTGTCGGATGAGAAATCTTCATAGAATACTTTCGAAGCGTCAGTATATAGGAAATGCACCTGAATTTTTTTGAACGGTTATTTTGAAAGTTAGGGGTTCTTTCTTTATAATAGTGGAGCAGCCGTATTTTCCGTTAATAAAATAAGAACGCTGTTCTTTACTAATTTTTTCTGTAACATTGAGCTGTCGGACAGAAAATTGTCATACAATATTTTTGAAGCGTCACTTTGTAGAGAATGCGCCTGAATTTTTTTGTACGGTTATTTGGAATTTTTTTAATTTTTTTATTTTGTAATAGTTATATGGCGACGTCACAGGTTGGCAAAATTAGGATGCAGTGCTTCGCTAATTTTTTTCTGTAACAAGGAATTGTCGGACGGAAAATCTTCATAGAATACTTTCGAAGCGTCAGTTTACGGGGAATGCGCGTGAATTTTTTTGAACGGATATTTTGTTATTTTGTTCTTTTTTTTTGTAATAGTTGTATGGCAATGTCACATGTTGATGAAATATGAACGCGGTATTTTGTTAATTTTTTTGTCTAACAAGCAACTATCGGACGAAAAATGTTCATAGGATACTTTCGAAGCGTCAGTTTATGGGGAATGCGTCTGAATTTTTTTGAACGGTTATTTTGAAATTTAGGGGTTCTTTTTTTATAATAGTGGAGCGGCCGTATTTTCTGTTAATAAAATAAGAACGCTGCTCTTTATTAATTTTTTCTGTAACAATGAGCTGTCGGACGGAAAATTGTTATACAATATTTTTGAAGCGTCACTTTGTAGAGAATGCGCCTGAATTTTTTTGTACGGTTATTTGGAATTTTAAAAATTTTTTTTTTTTGTAATAGTTTTATGGCGACGTCACAGGTTGGCAAAATTAGGATGCAGTGCTTCGCTAATTTTTTTCTGTAACAAGGAATTGTCGGACGGAAAATCTTCATAGAATACTTTCGAAGCGTCAGTTTACGGGGAATGCGCGTGAATTTTTTTGAACGGCTATTTTGTTATTTTGTTCTTTTTTTTGTAATAGTTGTATGGCAATGTCACATGTTGATGAAATATGAACGCGGTATTTTGTTAATTTTTTTGTCTAACAAGCAACTATCGGACGAAAAATGTTCATAGGATACTTTCGAAGCGTCAGTTTATGGGGAATGCGTCTGAATTTTTTTGAACGGTTATTTTGAAATTTAGGGGTTCTTTTTTTATAATAGTGGAGCGGCCGTATTTTCTGTTAATAAAATAAGAACGCTGCTCTTTATTAATTTTTTCTGTAACAATGAGCTGTCGGACGGAAAATTGTTATACAATATTTTTGAAGCGTCACTTTGTAGAGAATGCGCCTGAATTTTTTTGTACGGTTATTTGGAATTTTTAAAATTTTTTTTTTTTTGTAATAGTTTTATGGCGACGTCACAGGTTGGCAAAATTAGGATGCAGTGCTTTGCTAATTTTTTTCTGTAACAACGAATTGTCGGACGAGAAATCTTCATAGAATACTTTCGAAGCGTCAGTTTACGGGGAATGCGTGTGAATTTTTTTGAACGGCTATTTTGTTATTTTGTTCTTTTTTTTCGTAATAGTTGTATGGCAATGTCACATGTTGATGAAATATGAACGCGGTATTTTGTTAATTTTTTTGTCTAACAAGGATCTATCGGACGAAAAATGTTCATAGGATACTTTCGAAGCGTCAGTATATGGGCAATGCGCCTGAATTTTTTTGTACGGTTATTTTGTTATTCTATTCTTTTTTTTTGTAATAGTTTTATGGCAACATCAAAGGTTGGTAAAATAAGGATGCGGTGTTTGTTAATTTTTTTTCTGTGACAAGGAACTGTCGGATGAAAAATTTGTATAGAATACCTTTTCAACATTGGTTTATGGGGAATGCGTGTGAAATTTTTTGTACAGTTATTTGGACTTTTTTTTCCATTTTTTTTGTAGCAATTTTGTGGCAATGTCGCAAGTTGATAAAATAAGAAAGCGGTCCTTTATTATTTTTTTTCTGCAGGAATGAGCTGTCGGACGAAAAATGTGTATAGAGTACTTTTTAAACGTCGATTCATGGGGAATGCGTCTGAATTTTTTTGTATGGGTATTTTGAAATTTAGGGGTTCTTTCTTATAGTAGTGATGCGGTCGTACTTTCTATTAATAGAATAAGATCGTGGTGCTTTGTTAATTTTTTCTGCAACAATGAACTGACGGGATAAAAATGTTCATATAGTGTTTTCGAAGCATCACTTTGTGGAGAATGCGTCCGAATTTTTTTGTACGGTTATTTTGGAATTTAGGTATTCTTTCTTATAATAGTGATGCGGCCGTATTTACTGTTAATAAAATAAGACAGCGGCTTTTAATATTTTTTTTGGGCAACATTGAAATGTCGTACGAAAAATTTTTATAGAATATTTTCGAAGCGTCAGTTTATGGAGAATGCGTCTGAATTTTTTGGTACGATTATTTTCGAATTTAGGGGTTCTTTCATATAATAATGTCGCGGCTGTATTTTCCGTTAATAAAATAAGACCGCTGTTTTTCATTAATTTTTTCTGTAACAATGAGCTGTCGGATGAAAAATTTTTACAGAATATTTTTGAAGCGTCGATGTTTGGGGAATGCGTCTGAATTTTTCTGTAGGGGTATTTTGGAATTTCATTCATTCTTTTGCAATAGTTGTGGGGTAATGTTACAAGATGATAAAATAAGAATGCGGTTTCTCGTTAATTTTTTTATGCAACAAGGAACTGTCGGACGAAAAATGTTTATACAATATTTTCGAAGCGTCAATTCATGGTGAATGCGTCTGATTTTTTTTGTGCGGAAATTTTGTCATTTTGGGGTTCTTTTTTATAATAGTCGAACGGCCGCATTTTCCGTTAATAAAATACGATTGCTGTTCTTCATTAATTTTTTCTACAACAATGAGCTGTCGGACGAAAAATGTTTATACAGTATTTTCAAAGCGTCCCTTTATGGGGAATGCATCTGAATTTTTTCGTCCGACTATTTGGAATTTAAGAATTCTTGTTTATAATAGTATAGCGTTAATGAAATAAGGTCGCGGTTCTTTATGAATTTTTTCTGCAACAGTGAGTTGTCGGACGAAAAATTTGCATAGAATATTTTTGAACTGCTAGTTTACGGGGAATGCGCCTGATTTTTTTTGTACGGCTATTTTGTTATTTTATTCTTTTTTTTTTGTTATAATTGTACGGCAATGTCACATGTCGATAAAATAAGAACGCGGTGTTTTATTAATTTTTTTCGGCAACAATGAGCTGTCGGACGAAAAATGATGATACAGTATTTTCGAACCGTCAGTTTATGGGGAATGCGTCTGAATTTTTTTGGACGGTTATTTGGAACTTTTTTAATTTCTTTTTGTAATAGTTTTGTGGCAATGTCGCACGTTGATAAATTAAGGAAGTCTTTGTTAATTTTTCTTATCAAACAAAGAACCGTCGGATGGAAAATTTGCATAGAATACTTTTTAATCGTTTTATGGGGAATGCGTCCGAATTTTTTTGTACGGCTATTTTTGAATTTAGGGGTTCTTTCTTAGAATAGTGATGCGGCCGTATTTACTCTTAATTAAATAAGACGGCGGCTTTTATTAATTTTTTTTGGCAACATTGAGCTGTCGGACAAAAATATTCGTACAGTATTTTCGAATTGTCAGTTTATGGGGAATACGTCTGATTCTTTTTGTATGGTTATTTTGAAGTTTCATTGTTTTTTTTTAAGAGTTGTCTAACAATGTCAGAAATTTATAAAATAAGGATGCGGTGTTTAGTTAATTCTTTTTTTTTCTACAACAATAAATTGTCGGACGAAAAATTTGCGTAGAATACTTTTTAAGCGTCACTTTCTGGAGAATGCGCTCGAATATTTTCGTACGGTTATCTTGGAGTTTGGGGTTTTTCCTTTTATAATAATGGAGCGTCAGTGAAATAAGATCACGGTCGTTTATTAATTTTTTTTTCTGCAACAATGAACTGTCGGGCGGGAAATGTGTGTAAGTGGACTTCGAAGCGTCAGTTTATGGGGAATGCGTCTGAACTTTGTTATACGGTTATTTGGAATATTTTTAATTTTTTATTTATTACATATTTACAATATTACATTTTCCGCGCAGTAAATTTATCCAATTCTCATACTACAATTTTCTCTGTATACTATTGTATTCTTTGCAACCACATTATAGAATTACCCATATATATGTATGTATACATATATATATATTTTTATTTATTTATTTATTTAGTTAGTTATAAATATAACTGGTCATTGCACAACCCACTACACAATTTCCCATACCCCCATACGCATTACCCCGCGCAGTAAATTTATCCAATTCTGATACTACAATTTTCTCTGTATACTATTGTATTTTTTGTAACCGTAATAAAAATACGTATATATATATATATATATATATATTATTTATTTATTTAGTTAGTTATATATATAACTGGTCATTGTACAACACACCACAAAATTTTCCAAAGTCCCGACTCCTTTCCCCCAAACATCCTTTACACCATATCCCATACGCATTTCCCCATAAGCCCACGATCCACGCATCCACCAACCGTTCCTTCTGAACTCGAATCTTCTTATTCGCGCTTTTCCCGGACTCGTCCCTCGACTTTCCTCGAGGGCGTCGGACATTTTTTCGCCTCCTCGTCGGGAAGCCTGTCGAACGAGGGTGCCCTGGCCTGAAGGGTGGAAAGGGTGGTCCCTTCTGGCATAAGCGCGCTGTTTGCTCAATCTATACTCTCAGCGCTATAGTCCGATGAGCAGGGCCGTAGTATAGTCAGGCAAGACGCGAGGTCTATAGTGTGTGGAGTGAAAATTCGAAGAGAATGTATAGTTTGTGCAGCGAAGGTGTGCAGTACAGAATGTGCAATGAAAATTTGAAGAGTATGTATAGTTTGTGCAGGGAAGAAGTGCAATATAGAATGTGGAGTGAAAAATTGAAAAGTGCGAGAATGTATAGTGTGTGCAGTAAAAATTCGAAGAGGATGTATAGTTTGTGCAGTTAAAATTCGAAGGGGATGTATAGTTTGTGCAACGAAGGTGTGTAGTACAGAATGTGGAGTGAAAAATTGAAAAGTGCGAGAATGTATAGTGTGTGCATTAAAAATTCGAAAAGGATGTATAGTTCGTGCAGTGAAATTCTGTAGTACAGAATGTGGAGTGAAAATTCGAACAGTACAAGAATGTATAGTGTGTGCAGTAAAAATTCGAAGACGATGTATAGTTTGTGCAGCGAAGGTGTGCAGTACAGAATGTGGAGTGAAAATTCGAAGAGTGCAAGAATGTATAGTGTGTGCAGTAAAAATGCGAAGGGGATGTATAGTTTGTGTAGTGAAATTCTGCAATACGGAATGTGGAGTGAAAATTCGAAGAGTACACAAATGTATAGTGTGTGCTGTAAAAATTCGAAGAGGATGTATAGTTTGTGCAGTGAAATTCTGCAGTACAGAATGTGGAGTGAAAATTTGAAGAGTACAAGAATGTATAGTGTGTGGAGTGAAAATTCGAAGAGAATGTATAGTTTGTGCAGCGAAGGTGTGCAGTACCGAATGTGGAGTAAAAATTCGAAGAGCGTGAGAATGTATAGTGTGTGCAGTAAAAATTCGAAGGGTATGTATAGTTTGTGCAGCGAAGGTCTGCAGTACAGAATGTGGAGTGAAAATTCGAAGAGTGCGAAAATGTATAGTGTGTGTAGTAAAAATTCGAAGGGGATGTATAGTTTGTGCAGCGAACGTGTGCAGTACAGAATGTGGCGTAAAAATTGGAAGAGTACAAGAATGTATAGTGTGTGCAGTAACAATTCGAAGAGGATGTATAGTTTGTGCAGCGAACGTGTGCAGTATAGAATGTAGAGTGAAAATTTGAAGAGTACAAAAATGTACAGTGTGTGCAGTAAAAAATACGAAGGGGATGTATAGTTTGTGCAGCGAAAGTGTGCAGTACAAAATGCGGAGTGAAAATTCGAAGAGTACAAGAATGTATAGTGTGTGTAGTAAAAATTCGAAGAGGATGTATAGTTTGTGCAGCGAAGGTGTGGAATACAGAATGTGCAATGAAAATTCGAAGAGTACAAAAATGTATAGTGTGTGTAGTAAAAATTCGAAGAGGATGTATAGTTTGTGCAGCAAGAATGTGGACTGAAAAGTTGAAAAGTGCAAGAATGTATAGTGTGTGCAGTAAAAATGCGAAGGGGATGTATAGTTTGTGCAGCGAAGGTGTGGAATACAGAATGTGGAGTGAAAATTTGAAGAGTACAAGAATGTATAGTGTGTGCAGTAAAAAATCGAAGGCGATGTATAGTTTGTGCAGCGAACGTGTGCAGTATAGAATGTGGACTGAAAATTCGAAGGGTGCAAGAATGTATAGTGTGTGCAGTAAAAATTCGAAGAGGATGTATAGTTTGTGCAGTAAAAATTCGAAAAGGATGTATAGTTTGTGCAGCGAAGGTATGCAGTACAGAATGTGGAGTGAAAATACGAAGAGTGAAAAAATGTATAGTGTGTGCAGTAAAAATTCGAAGGCGATGTATAGTTTGTGCAGCGAAAGTGTGCAATACAGAATGTAGAGTGAAAATTCGGAGAGTACAAAAATGTATAGTGTGTGCAGTAAAAATTCGAAAAGGATGTATAGTTTGTGCAGTGAAATTCTGCAGTACAGAATGTGGAGTGAAAATTCGAAGAGTGCAAGAACGTATAGTGTGTGCAGTAAAAATTCGAAGAGAATGTATAGTTTGTGCAACGAAAGTGTGCAATACAGAATGTAGAGTGAAAATTTGAAGAGTACAAGAATGTATAGTGTGTGCAGTAACAATTCGAAGAGAATGTATAGTTTGTGCAGCGAAGGTGTGCAATACAGAATGCGGAGTGAAAATTTGAAGACTACAAAAATGTATAGTGTGTGTAGTAAAAATTCGAAGGGTATGTATAGTTTGTGCAGCGAAGGTGTGGAATACAGAATGTGGAGTGAAAATTCGAAGAGTGCAAGAATGTATAGTGTGTGCAGTAAAACTTTGAAGGGGATGTATAGTTTGTGCAGCGAAGGTGTGGAATACAGAATATGCAATGAAAATTCGAAGAGTACAAAAATGTATAGTGTGTGTAGTAAAAATTCGAAGGGTATGTATAGTTTGTACAGCGAAGGTGTGGAATACAGATTGTGCAATGAAAATTCGAAGAGTGCAAGAATGTATAGTGTGTGCAGTAAAAAATTGAAGGTGAAGTATAGTTTGTGCAGCGTGTGCAATACAGAATGTGGGGTGAAAATTCGAAGAGTGCGAGAATGTATAGTGTGTGCACTAAAAATTCGAAGAGAATGTATAGTTTGTGCAGTGAAATTCTGCAGTACAGAATGTGGAGTGAAAATTCGAACAGTGCGAGAATGTATAATGTGTGCAGTAAAAATTCAAAGGGGATGTATAGTTTGTGCAGCGAATGTGGAGTGAAAATTCGAAGTCAGAGGGTGTATAGTGTGTGCAGGTGCAGGAAATTAGTGGGAGTGGGCGGAAAGGTGTTTGGGGTTTTGTGTGAGGGGAGTAGGGGGAATGTAGGAGGTGGAGAATTTTTTTTTAGGAGTTCTTTGGTGGAAGGTACTGGTAATGGAGGATTTGAGGGGGGATATAAATTGGTTTAGGGGGAGAATGATGGAATTTGGGGAGAAATGTTTTGAAGCAAAGTTGTTCAGTGGGATTTTGTCTATAAATTTTATTTGAAGCGTTTTTTTCTGGACAGCACTGTTTAGTAAGTATTTGATAAAGAATATGATTGAGGGGGTGATAAATGTAATTTTGATGATACTGTTGGATAAAAACGTATTTAATCAGAGAATGATGGAATTTAGGAGAAAATGTTCCGAACCAAAGTTGTTCAGTGGAATTTTTTCTATAAATTTTGTTGGAAACATTTTTTTCTAAAACGCACCATTAATTAAATAATCAGTAAAGACTACTGTTTAGAGTGCGGTAAATGTGATTCTGTGGATAGTGCCGAATATAAATTCGTTTACTCCGAAAATGATGAAATTTGGAACAAAAAGTTATTAAGACAAGTTATTTAGTAGGATTTCTGCTACAAATTTTGTTTGAAGCATTTTTTTCTGAAACGCATCGTTAATTAATTATACAACAAATAGTATTGTTGAAGGCGCAGCAGATGTAATTTTGATGATCCTGTCGGATATAAATTCGTCTACTGGGACAATGATTGAATTTATGAAAAAATGTTATAAACGAAAGTTATTCAATGTGATTGTTCCTACACATTTTATTCGAAACTTATTTTTCTAAAGCGCACTGTTTAGACAGTATTTGACAAAGAGTATGGTTGAGGGTCTGGTAAATGTAAATTTGATGATGCTGTCGGATATAAATTCATTTAATGAGAGAATAATGGAATTTGCAAAAAAACACTTTAAATAAAAGTTGTTTAGAAGGATTTTGTCTACAAATTTTGTTTGAAACTTTTTTGTTTTAAGTGCACTGTTAATGCAGTATTTGACAAAGAGTGTATTTGAGGGTCTGGTAAATGTAAATTTGATGATGCTGTTGGATATAAATTGATTTATTCAGAAAATAATTGAGTTTAGGAAAAAATATCATACATAAAAGTTGTTCAGTGGGATTTTACCTACAAGTTTTATTCCAAACTTTTTTTTCTAAAATGCATTGTTAATTAATTATGCAACAAAGAATATTGTTGAGGGTGTGGTAAATGTGATTTTGATAAAGCTGTCACATATACATTTGTTTATTTAGAGAATAATTAAATTTGGAGAAAAATACTTTAAATAAAAGTTATTCAGTGGAATTTTGCCTACAAATTTTGTTTGAAACGTTTTTTTCTAAAGCGCACTGTTAATGAATCATTTGGCAAAGAGTATGATTGAGGGTCTGGCAAATGTAAATTTGATGATGCTGTTGGATATTAATTGATTTGTTTAGCAAAGAATTGGGTTTAGGAAAAAATATCATACATAAAAGTTGTTCAATGGGATTTTTCCTACATACTTTATTGCAAACTTTTTTTTCTGAAACGCATCGTTAATTAATTATACAACAAAGAATATTATTGAAGGTGTGGTAAATGTGATTCTGATTACAAATTAAAAACAAATAAATAAATATTTCTGTAAAAAGCATATTATCGCCTTCATTCACATGACCGAATTTAATTTTAGTATAAAAAATAATTTGAAATACAATAATTTTAGTATATAAATTATAAATATTACAATTTTATAATAATTTTAGTATAAAAAAAAAATTCGCGCCTGAAGGGGTTGACACAAACAAAAAAATTCGAAATTTCTTATAAATCCACTATAATACGATTAAATGAAAGAAAAACACATATACAGCGAAATTTTTCGAGCGCATCGACCGAAAGGTCCGATTAATTTTCCCATATTCCGGCCCCGTAGAATAAAGACAGCCCTTGTCTTTATACCTCTTTATACCCCTCTTCCTACCTGCGGAGGTGCAAAATGCAGAGATCCGCCTGTCAATCGGCGTTTGTCGACAGGCACGGCAATCTCGCCTTTCCATCGCGGATAATCGAAGCGCAAACCACCCCCGCGCCTGCAAACAACCCCCTATCTTTACAGATTGAACGGGCATATGGCGTTAACGTTTACATCGAGCTTCGCGTTTGCCTCCGTCGCGTGATGCACGTCATGTTTGGTCTTAGTCACGCCGAGAACGCGCACTTTTCGAGCGGACGTGCTAAACATGTGTTTAGACATATGGGGGTCCAAGAATTTACGCGCCGGTGATGTAACGCTGATTGGCGGCGTCATGGTGGCCGGCACGGGAAAGTGGTTGGAATGAAACTTGCGCGGAATGACACGCTCTGCAAGTTTTGTTTGAAACTTTTTCTTGTGGGGGTGACGGTTGAAGGAGTATTTAAGAAAAAGTGGAAGCGGGGGGTGCGGTCCAGGGGGTCCCGGAGAAGTTGATGAGGACATATTGGTTTTATAAGACAAGGAATAATTTTGGAGAAAATGTTTTCAAATAAAAGTTGCGCGGAATGACATGTTCGGTAAGTTTTGTTTGAAACTTTTTCTTCTGGGGGTGAAGGATGAAGGACTATTTAAGAAAAAGTGTGAGCGGGGGGTGCGGTCAAGGGGGTCCCGGGAGGTTGATGAAGACATATTGGTTTTATAGGAGAAGGAATAATTTTGGAGAAAAATTTTCCAAATAAAAGTTGTGCAGTAGGATCTGTTCCATAAATTCTATTTGAAACATTTTTTTGTGGGAGTGATATTAGAAGCAGTATTTAAGAAAAAGTGTGAGCGGGGTTGCGGTCAAGGCGGTCCCGGAGAAGTTGATGAAGTCATATTGGTTTTATAGAACAAGGAATAATTTTGGAGAAAAATGTTTCAAATAAAAGTTGTGCAACAGGATCTGTTCCATAAATTTTATTTGAAACATTTTTTTGTGGGAGTGCTATTAGAAGCAGTATTCAAGGAAGAGTGTGAGCGGGGGGTGCCCTCAATGGGGTCCCGGGGAGGTTGATGAAGACATGTTGGTTTTATAGAACAAGGAATGATTTTGGAGAAAAATTTTCCAAATAAAAGTTGTGCGGAATGACATGCTCTAAAAGTTTTGTTTAAAACTTTTTCTTGTGGGGGTGACGGTTGAAGGAGTATTTAAGAAAAAGTGTGAGCGGGGGTGCGGTCAAGGGGGTCCCGGAGAAGTTGATGAAGACATATTGGTTTTATAGGAGAAGGAATAATTTTGGAGAAAAATTTTTCAAACAAAAATTGTGCAGTAGGATCTGTTCCATAAATTCTATTTGAAACATTTTTTTGTGGGAGTGATATTAGAAGCAGTATTTAAGAAAAAGTGTGAGCGGGGGGTGCGGTCAAGGGGGTCCGGGGAGGTTGACGAAGACATGTCGGTTTTATAAGAGAATGAATAATTTTGGAGAAAAATTTTCCAAATAAAAGTTATGCGGAATGACATGCTTTGCAAGTTTTGTTTCAAACTTTTTCTTGTGAGGGTGACGGTTGAAGGAGTATTTAAGAAAAAGTGAAAGCGGGGGGTGCGGTCAAGTGGGTCCCGGGGAGGTTGATGAAGACGAGTCCGTTTTATTTGAGAAGGAATAATTTTGGAGAAAAATTTTCCAAATAAAAGTTGTGCAGTGGGACCCGCTCGACAAGTTTTGTTTGAAACATTTTTTTATGAGAGCGATATTTGAAGAAGTATTTAAGGAAGAGTGTTAATGGGGGTGCGGTCAGTGGAATTACTGGGAGGTTCATGAAGACGAGTTGGTTTTGCAGGAGAAGAAATGATTTTGGAGAAAAACTTTCCAAATAAAAGTTATGCAGTAGGACCCACTCTACAAGTTTTGTTTGAAACATTTTTTTACGAGAGCGACATTTGAAGGAATATTTAAGGAAGAGTGTTAGTGGGCGGTGCAGTCCATGGAATTACTGGGATGAATACTGTGTTGATGAATGCGAATTGATTTTGTGGGAGAACGGATACGTTTTGGAAAAATATTTTTAAATAAAAGTTGTGCAGTAGGATCAGCTCTACAAATTTTATATGAAACATTTTTTTGTAAGAGCAGCGGTTGAAGAAGTATTTAAGGAAGAGTGTTAGTGGGGGGTGCGGTCAGTGGAATTACTGGGAGGTTGATGAAGACGAGTTGGTTTTGTAGGAGAAGGAATGATTTTGGAGAACAATTTTTCAAATAAAAGTTGTGCAGTAGGACCCGCTCTACAACTATTATTTAAAACATTTTCTTCTCCGAGCAGCGGTTGAAGAAGTATTTAAGAAAGTGCGTGAGGGAAAGGGGGGGTCAATGGGATAAGTGGGATATTGCTGAATCCGGATTAATTTTGTAGGAGAACGGATGCGTTTTGGAAAAATCTTTATAAATAAAAGTTGTACAGTAGGATATGCTCTACAAGTTTTGTTTGAAACATTTTTTTGTTTTAGTAGGCGTTGAAGGAGTATTTAAGACAGAGTGTCAGTGGGGGGTGCCGTCAATGGGATCCCGGGGAAGTTGATGAAGACATGTTGGTTTTATAAGAGAAAGAATAATTTTGGAGAAAAATTTTCCAAATAAAAGTTGTGCAGTAGGACTTCTTCTGTAAGTTTTATTTGAAACATTTTTTTGTGAAAGGAGCGGTTGAAGAAATATTTAAGGAAGAGTGTTAATGGGGGGTGCGGTCAGTGGAATTACTGGGAGGTTGATGAAAACGAGTTGGTTTTGTAGGAGAAGGAATTATTTTAGAGAAAAATTTTCCAAATAAAAGTTGCGCAGTGGGACCCGCTCTACAAGTATTATTTGAAACGTTTTTTTGTGAGGGCAGCGGTTGAAGAAGTATTTAAGAAACAGTGTAAGGGGTAAGGGAGATCAATGGGATTACTGTAATGTTCACAATTATGGGATGGTTTTGTAGGCAAACGGATGAGTTTAAGAAAAAATTTATGTGAATAAAAGTTGTGCAGTAGGATCTGGTCTACAAGTTTTGTTTGAAACATTTTTTTATGAGCGTGATGGTTGAAGAAGTATTTAAGGAAAAGTGTGAGGGAAGCAGGGAGGGGGTGCGGTCAATGGAATAACTGAGATGTTGACGAATGCGAAATGGTTTTGTAGGCAAACGGATGAGTTTGGAAAAAAACTTTTCTAATAAAAGTTATACAGTAGGCTCTGCTCTACAAGTTTTATCCGAATTATTTTCTCCTGAAAAGCATTTTTAATGACCTATGCCACAAATAACCTTATTATGGGTGGGTCCGCCGTTATTTCCACATTGCAGCCGAATATAAATGCGTTTACCCAGAGAATAGTTAAATTTGGGAAAAAAGTTTTCGAATAAAAGTTATACAGTAGGATCCGCTCTACAAGTTTTATCTGAATTATTTTCTTCTAAAAAGCATTTTTACTGACCTATGCCACAAATAACCTTATTATGGGTCGGTCCGCCGTAATTTCCAAGTTACCACCGAATATAAAAGCGTTTACCCAGAGAATAGTTGAATTTGGAAAAAAATGTTTTGAATAAAAGTTATACAGTAGGATCTTATCTACAAGTTTTATTGGAATTGTTTTCTTCTAAACAGCATTTTTAATGACCTATGCCACAAATAACCTTATTATAGGTGGGTCCGCTATCATTTCCACATTACCGCCGAATATAAATGCGTTTACCCAGAGAATAGTTGTATTTGGAAAAAAAGTTTTCGAATAAAAGTTATACAGTAGGATCCGCTCTACAAGTTTTATGTGAATTATTTTCTTCTAAAAAGCATTTTTAATCACCTATTCCACAAATAACCTTATTATGGATGGGTCCGCCGTAATTTCCACATTACCGCCGAATATAAATGCGTTTACCCAGAGAATAGTTGAATTTGGGAAAAAAGTTTTCGAATAAAAGTTATACAGTAGGATCCGCTCTACAAGTTTTATCCGAATTATTTTCTTGTGAAAAGCATTTTTAATGATCTATGCCACAATAACCTTATTACGGACGGGTCCGCCGTAATTTGCACATTGCCGCCGAATATAAATGCGTTTACTCAGACAATAGTTGAATTTGGAAAAAAAGTTTTCAAATAAAAGTTATACAGTAGGATCCGCTCTACAAGTTTTATCCGAATTATTTTCTTCTGAAAAGCATTTTTAATCACCTATGCCACAAATAACCTTATTATGGGTGGGTCCGCCGTAATTTCCACATTGCCGCCGAATGTAAATGCATTTACCTCGAGAATAGTTGAATTTGGAAAAAAAGTTTTCGAATAAAAGTTATACAGTAGGATCTGCTCTACAAGTTTTCTTTGAATTATTTTCTTCTAAAAAGCATTTTTAATGTCCTATGCCACAAATAACCTTATGATGGGTGGGTCCGCCGTAATTTCCAAGTTACCACCGAATATAAAAGCGTTTACCCAGAGAATAGTTGAATTTAGAAAAAAAGTTTTCAAATAAAAGTTATACAGTAGGATCCACTCTACAAGTTTTATCCGAATTGTTTTCTTCTCAAAAGCATTTTTAATCACCTAGACCACAAATAACCTTATTACGGATGGGTCCGCCGTAATTACCAAGTTACCACCGAATATAAAAGCGTTTACCCAGAGAATAGTTGAATATGGAAAAAAAGTTTTCGAATAAAAGTTATACAGTAGGATCCGCTCTACAAGTTTTATCCGAATTGTTTTCTCCTAAAAAGCATTTTTAATGACCTATGCCACAAATAACCTCATTATGGGTGGATCCGCGGTAATTTCCAAGTTACCACCGAATATAAAAGCGTTTACCCCGAGAATAGTTGAATTTGGAAAAAAAGTTTTCGAATAAAAGTTATACAGTAGAATCCGCTCTACAAGTTTTGTCTGAATTATTTTCTTCTGGAAAGCATTTTTAATGACCTATGACACAAATAACCTCATTATGGGTGGGTCCGCCGTAATTTGCACATTGCCGCCGAATATAAATGCGTTTACCCAAAGAATAGTTGAATTTGGAAAAAAGGTTTTCGAATAAAAGTTATACAGTAGGATCCACTCTACAAGTTTTATCCGAATTGTTTTCTTCTGAAAAGCATTTTTAATGAGCTATGCCACAAATAACCTTATTATGGGTGGGTCCGCCGTAATTACCAAGTTACCACCAAATATAAATGCGTTTACCCAGAGAATAGTTGAATTTGGAATAAAAGTTTTCGAATAAAAGTTATACAGTAGGATCCGCTCTACAAGTTTTATTCGAATTATTTTCTTTTAAACAGCATTTTTAATGACCTATGCCACAAATAACCTCATTATGGGTGGGTCCGCGGTAATTACCAAGTTACCACCGAATATAAAAGCGTTTACCCCGAGAATAGTTGAATTTCGAAAAAAATATCATAAATCAAAGTTGTTTACTCTCATTTTCCCTACAAATTTCGTCCGAAACATTTTTTTCTAAAACGCTAAAATTTTGTTTTAGCACACAATTTTTAGTTCCACACAATCTTCGCTTGGCAAAAATATTTTCGCCGCCCAAAATCCCATTTCTGCGCATCCCATTTGGCGTCGCAAACAAAATAAAGGCACTTCATTAGTTCGACACGGCGTGCAGGGTGGTAAGAACATATTGTCCCGCAAAAAAGCGATCCCACCTGTTTCCCGATCCGCCGGCATATGTGCACAGACCCGGGTTGGCACGCGATTAACCTCTGCCTGGCGAATAAAGTGCGTAAGAGGCGAATAAAACGGGCGATTTTTATCGCCGTGTGATTTCGGCGGTTAATTGCGATAAACTTCCGTCCGGGGTGTCGCGCGTCGCTTGTCACGGCTGGACGGAAATGTTGCGCTCGGGCAAAAAGCTTAAAAAGGTTCTCGGAAAAGGTGAGTAAGATGGAAAGTTTAATGAAATGTTAGGGAATTGGAAAATGGGGGTTTTGATGTTGGGGGGTTGTGGATATAATGTAAATTGGGGTTTTCAGAGAATTATTGGATTTGGGAAAAAATAGTTTAGATAAAAGTTGAGGAGGAGGAGAGTATCTACAAGTTTTATTTGAAGGGTTTTTTCCTAAAATGCACTGTTTAAGGAATATTTAGCAAAGAGTACGGCTGGGGGTGCGGTAAACACAATTTTGATGATACTGCCGGATAGAAATTCGTTTATTTAGGGAATGATTGGGTTTGGAAAAAAATGTTTTAAATAAAAGTTGTGGAGGAGGATGTTGTCGACAAGTTTTGTTTGAAACGTTTTTTTCTGTAATACACTATTTAGGAAATATTTAGCAAAGACTATCCCTGGGGAGGTGTTAAGTGTGATTTTGATAATGTTTCCGGATATAAATTGATTTCTTCAGCGAATCATTGGTTTAACAAAAAAATGTGTTAGATAAAAGTTGTTTAGCGGGAGTTTATCTACAAGTTTTGTTTGAAGGGTGTTTCTTAAAATGCACTGTTTAAGGAGTATTTGGCAAAAGAGTATGGCTGGGGGTGCGTTAAGCGCAATTTTGATGATACTGCCGGATAAAATATCATTTAATCAGAAAATGATTAGGTTTGGAAAAGAATGTTTCTAAATAAAAGTTGCTTAGAAGGGTTTTATCTATAAGTTTTGTTTGAAGAGTTTTTTTTCTATAACACACTATTTAGGAAATATTTAGCAAAGAGTATCCCAAAGGGGGTGGAAAGTGTGATTTTCATAATGTTGTCTGATATAAATTGATTTCTTCAGCGAATCATTGGTTTTAGAAAAAAATGTTTTAGATAAAATTTATTTAGAAGAGTTCTGTCTACAAGTTTTGTTTGAAGAGTTTTTTCCTAAAACGCACTGTTTAAGGAATATTTGGCAAAGAGTACAGCTGGGGGTGCGGTAAACGCAATTTTGATGATACTGCCGGATAAGAATTCGTTTATTTAGAGAATGATTAGGTCTGGAAAAAAATATTTTAGATAAAAGTTGTTCAAAAGGAGCTTGTCTACAAATTTTGTTTAAAGCGTTTTTTTCTGTAATACACTGTTTAGGTAATATTTAACGAAGAATATCCCTAGGGGGTGGTAAGTGTGATTTTGATAATGTTGCCGGATATAAATTAATTTATTCAGCGAATCATTGGATTTGGAAGAAAATGTTTTATATAAAAGTTGTTTAGCAGGACTTTATCTACAAGTTTTATTTGAGGGATTTTTTACTAAAATGTACTGTTTAAGGAGTATTTGGTACAGAGTATGGCTGGGGGTGCGGTAAACGCAATTTTGATGATACTGCCGGATAAAAATTCGTTTATTTAGAGAATGATTGGGTTTGGGGAAAAATATTTTAAATAAAAGTTGTTAAGAAGGAGCTTGTCTACAAGTTTTGTTTAAAGAGTTTTTTTCTGTAATACACTGTTTAAGGAGTATTTGGCAAAGAGTATGGCTGGGGGTTTGGTAAGTGTAATTTTGATGATGCTGCCGAACATAAATTCGTTTATTTAGAAAATGATTGGGTTTGGAAAAAAATGTTTTAAATGAAAGTTGTTTAGGAAGAGTTTATCTACAAGTTTTATTTGAAGCGTTTTGTTCTGAAACACACTATATAGGAAATATTTAGCGAAGAGTATCCCTGGGGGGTAGTAAGTGTGATTTTGATAATGTTGCCGGATATAAATTGACTTCTTCAGCGAATTATTGGATTTGGGAAAAAATGGTTTAGATAAATGTTGTTTAGGAGGAGTTTATCTACAAGTTTTATTTGAAGGATTTTTTGCTAAAATGCACTGCTTAAGGAATATTTGGCAAAGAGTATGGCTGGGGGTGCAGTAAACGCAATTTTGATGATACTGCCGGATTAAAATTCGTTTATTTAGAGAATGATTGGGTTTGGAAAAAAATATTTTAAATAAAAGTTGTGTACGAGGATGTTGTCTACAAGTTTTGTTTGAAGCATTTTTTTCTGTAATACTTGGTTTAGGAAATATTTAGCGAAGAGTATTCCTGGGGGGTGGTAAGTGTGATTTTGATAATATTACCGGATATAAATTGATTTCTTCAGTGAATAATTGGATTCGGGAAAAAATGTTTTAAGTAAAAGTTGTTTAGGAGGAGTTTATCTACAAGTTTTATTTGAAGGATTTTTTGCTAAAATGCACTGTTTAAGGAGTATTTGGCAAAGAGTATGGTTGGGGTGCAGTAAACGCAATTTTGATGATACTGCCAGATAAAAAATTCGTTTATTTAGAGAATGATTGGGTTTGGAAAAAAATGTTTTACATAAAAGTTGTGTAGGAGGATTTTGTCTACAAATTTTATTTGAAGAGTTTTATTCTGTAACACACTGTTTAGGAAATATTTAGCGAAGAGTATCCCTGGGGGGTGGAACGTGTGATTTTGATAATGTTCTCGGATATAAATTGATTTCTTCAGCGAATCATTGGTTTTGGAAAAAAATGTTTTAAATGAAAGTTGTTTAGGAGAAGTTTATCTCCAAGTTTTATTCGAAGGATTTGTTCCCAAAATGCACTGTTTAAGGAGTATTTAGCAAAGAGTATGGCTGGGGGTGCGGTAAATGCAATTTTGATGATACTGCCGGATAAGAATTCGTTTATTTAGAGAATGATTAGGTCTGGAAAAAAATATTTTAGATAAAAGTTGTTCAAAAGGAGCTTGTCTACAAATTTTGTTTAAAGCGTTTTTTTCTGTAATACACTGTTTAGGTAATATTTAACGAAGAATATCCCTAGGGGGTGGTAAGTGTGATTTTGATAATGTTGCCGGATATAAATTAATTTATTCAGCGAATCATTGGATTTGGAAGAAAATGTTTTATATAAAAGTTGTTTAGCAGGACTTTATCTACAAGTTTTATTTGAGGGATTTTTTACTAAAATGTACTGTTTAAGGAGTATTTGGTACAGAGTATGGCTGGGGGTGCGGTAAACGCAATTTTGATGATACTGCCGGATAAAAATTCGTTTATTTAGAGAATGATTGGGTTTGGGGAAAAATATTTTAAATAAAAGTTGTTAAGAAGGAGCTTGTCTACAAGTTTTGTTTAAAGAGTTTTTTTCTGTAATACACTGTTTAAGGAGTATTTGGCAAAGAGTATGGCTGGGGGTTTGGTAAGTGTAATTTTGATGATGCTGCCGAACATAAATTCGTTTATTTAGAAAATGATTGGGTTTGGAAAAAAATGTTTTAAATGAAAGTTGTTTAGGAAGAGTTTATCTACAAGTTTTATTTGAAGCGTTTTGTTCTGAAACACACTATATAGGAAATATTTAGCGAAGAGTATCCCTGGGGGGTAGTAAGTGTGATTTTGATAATGTTGCCGGATATAAATTGACTTCTTCAGCGAATTATTGGATTTGGGAAAAAATGGTTTAGATAAATGTTGTTTAGGAGGAGTTTATCTACAAGTTTTATTTGAAGGATTTTTTGCTAAAATGCACTGCTTAAGGAATATTTGGCAAAGAGTATGGCTGGGGGTGCAGTAAACGCAATTTTGATGATACTGCCGGATTAAAATTCGTTTATTTAGAGAATGATTGGGTTTGGAAAAAAATATTTTAAATAAAAGTTGTGTACGAGGATGTTGTCTACAAGTTTTGTTTGAAGCATTTTTTTCTGTAATACTTGGTTTAGGAAATATTTAGCGAAGAGTATTCCTGGGGGGTGGTAAGTGTGATTTTGATAATATTACCGGATATAAATTGATTTCTTCAGTGAATAATTGGATTCGGGAAAAAATGTTTTAAGTAAAAGTTGTTTAGGAGGAGTTTATCTACAAGTTTTATTTGAAGGATTTTTTGCTAAAATGCACTGTTTAAGGAGTATTTGGCAAAGAGTATGGTTGGGGTGCAGTAAACGCAATTTTGATGATACTGCCAGATAAAAAATTCGTTTATTTAGAGAATGATTGGGTTTGGAAAAAAATGTTTTACATAAAAGTTGTGTAGGAGGATTTTGTCTACAAATTTTATTTGAAGAGTTTTATTCTGTAACACACTGTTTAGGAAATATTTAGCGAAGAGTATCCCTGGGGGGTGGAACGTGTGATTTTGATAATGTTCTCGGATATAAATTGATTTCTTCAGCGAATCATTGGTTTTGGAAAAAAATGTTTTAAATGAAAGTTGTTTAGGAGAAGTTTATCTCCAAGTTTTATTCGAAGGATTTGTTCCCAAAATGCACTGTTTAAGGAGTATTTAGCAAAGAGTATGGCTGGGGGTGCGGTAAATGCAATTTTGATGATACTGCCGGATAAAAATTTGTTTAGTTAGGGAATGATTGGATTTGGAGAAAAATATTTTAGATAAAAGTTATTCGGAAGGAGCTTGTGTACAAGTTTTGTTTGAAGCGTTTTTTTCTGTAATACACTGTTTAAGGAGTATTTGGCAAAGAGTATGGCTGGGGGTTTGGTAAGTGTAATTTTGACGATGCTGCCGAATAAAATTTCGTTTATTTAGAGAATGATTAGGTTTTTGAAAAAAATGTTTCAAAGAAAAGTTGTGTAGGAGGATTTTGTCTACAAGTTTTGTTTCAAGCTTTTTTTTCTGTGATACACTGTTTTGGAATTATTTAGCAAAGAGTATCCCTGAGGGGTGGTAAGTGTGATTTTGATAATGTTGCCGGATATAAATTGATTTCTTCAGCGATTCATTGGTTTTGGAAAATAATGTTTTACATAAAAGTTGTTTAGGAGAGTTTTGTCTACAAGATTTGTTTGAAGGATCTTTTCCCCAAATGCATTATTTAAGGACTATTTGGCAAAGAGTATGGCTGGGAGTGCAGTAAACGCAATTTTGATGATACTGCCGGATTAAAATTCGTTTATTTAGAGAATGATTGGGTTTGGAAAAAAATGTTTTCGGTAAAAGTAGTTTCGGAGGAGCTTGTCTACAAGTTTTGTTTGAAGCATTTTTTTCTGTAATACTTGGTTTAGGAAATATTTAGAGAAGAGTATCCCTGGGGGGGTAGTAAGTGTAATTTTGATAACTTTGTCGGATATAAATTGATTTCTTCAGCGAATCATTGGTTTTGGAAAAAAATGTTTTAGATAAAAGTTGTTTAGGACGAGTTTATGTACAAGTTTTATTTGAAGGATTTTTTCCTGAAATGCACTGTTTAAGGTGTATTTGGCAAAGAATATGGCTGGGGGTGCGATAAACGCAATTTTGATGATATTGCCGGATGAGAATTCGTTTATTTAGAGAATCATTGGGTTTGGGAAAAAATGTTTTAGATAAAAGTTGTTCAGAAGGAGCTTGTCTACAAGTTTTGTTTGAAGAGTTTTTTTCTGTGATACACTGTTTTGGAATTATTTAGCAAAGAGTATCCCTGGGGGGTGGTAAGTGTGATTTTGATAATGTTGCCGGATATAAATTGATTTCTTCAGCGAATTATTGGTTTTGGAAAAAAATGTTTTAGATGAAAGTTGTTTAGAAGAAGATTATCTACAAGTTTTATTTGAAGGGTTTTTCCCTAAAATGCACTGTTTAACGAGTATTTTGCAAAGAGTATGGCTGGGGGTGCGGTAAGTGTAATTTTGATGATGCTGCCGAATATAAATTCGTTTATTTAGAGAATGATTGGGTTCGGAAAAAAATATTTTAGATAAAAGTTGTTCAGAAGGAGCTTGTCTACAAGTTTTGTTTGAAGAGATTTTTTCTGTAACACACTGTTTTGGAAGTATTTAGCAAAGAGTATCGCTGGGGGGGTGTTAAGTGTGATTTTGATAATGTTGTCGGATATAAATTGATTTCATCAGCGAATAATTGGTTTCAGAAAAAAATGTTTCAAATAAAAGCCGTTTAGGAAGAGTTTATGTACAAGTTTCATTTGAAGAGTTTTTTCCTAAAATGCACTGTTTTCGAAGTATTTAGCATAAAGTATCGCTGGGGCTGCGGTAAACGCAATTTTGATGATACTGCCGGATAAGAATTCGTTTATTGAGAGAATCATTGGGTTTGGAAAAAAATATTTTAGATAAAAGTTGTTCAGAAGGAGCTTGTCGACAAGTTTCGTTTGAAGCGTTTTTTTCTGTAATACACTGTTTAAATAGTATTTGGCAAAGAGTATGGCTGGGGGTTTGGTAAGTGTAATTTTGATGATGCTGCCGAATATAAATTCGTTTATTTAGAAAAGGATTGAATTTGGAAAAAAATGTTTCAAGTAAAAGTTATTCAGGAGGCGTTTGTTTACAAGTTTTGTCTGAAGAGTTTTTTCCTAAAATGCACTGTTTTCGAAGTATTTAGCAAAAAGTATCGCTGGGGCTGCCGTAAACGCAATTTTGATGATACTGCCGGATAAGAATTCGTTTATTTAGAGAATCATTGGTTATGGAAAAAAATGTTTTAGATGAAAGTTGTTTAGAAGGAGGTTGTCTACAAGTTTTGTTTGAAGTGTTTTTTTCTGTAATACATTGTTTATGAAATATTTAGCGAAAAGTACGGCTGGGGGTGCAGTAAACGCAATTTTGATGATACTGCCGGCTAAGAAGTCGTTTATTTAGAGAATGATTGGGTTTGGGAAAAAATATTTTAGATAAAAGTTGTTCAGAAGGAGCTTGTCTATAAGTTTTGTTTGAAGCGTTTTTTTCTGAAACACATTATATAGGAAATATTTAGCGAAGACTATCGCTGGGGGTGTGGTAAGTGTGACTTTGATAATGTTGTCGGATATAAATTGATTTCTTCAGCGAATAATTGGTTTTAGAAAAAAATATTTTAGATAAAAGTTGTTTAGGAGGAGTTTATCTACAAGTTTTATCTGAAGAGTTTTTTCCTAAAATGCACTGTTTTCGAAGTATTTAGCAAAAAGTATGGCTGGGGGTGCAGTAAACGCAATTTTGATGATACTGCCGGATAAAAATTTGTTTAATTAGAGAATCATTAGATTTGGAAAAAAATGTTTTAGATAAAAGTTATTTGGGAGGATTTTATCTACAAGTTTTGTTTGGAGAGTTTTTTTCTGTAACACAGTGTTTAGGAAATATTTAGCAAAGAGTATCTCAAAGGGGGTGGAAAGTGTGATTTTGATAATGTTTTCGGATATAAATTAATTTATTCAGCGAATCATTGGATTTGAAAAAAAATGTTTTAGATAAAAGTTGTTTGGAAGTAGTTTATCTACAAGTTTCATTTGAAGGATTTTTTCCTAAAATGCACTGTTTAAGGAGTATTTGGCAAAAAGTGTCGCTGGGGGTGCGGTAAACGCAATTTTGATGATATTGCCGGATAAAAATTCGTTTATTTAGAGAATGATTGGGTTTGGAAAAAAATATTTTAGATAAAAGTTGTGGAGGAAGATTTTATCAACAAGTTTTATATGAAAAGTTTTCTTCTATAACACACTGTTTTGGAAATATTTAGCGAAGAGTACCCGTGGGGGGGGGGGGGTGGTAAGTGTGATTTTTATAATGTTTCCGGATATAAATTGATTTCTTCAGCGAATCATTGGTTTAACAAAAAAATATTTTAGATAAAAGTTGTTCAGACGGAGCTTGTCTACAAGTTTTGTTCGAAGCGTTTTTTTCTGTAATACACTGTTTAAGGAGTATTTGGCAAAAAGTATCGCTGGGGCTGCGGTAAACCCAATTTTGATGATACTGCCAGATAAAAATTCGTTTATTTAGAGAATGATTGGGTTTGGCAAAAAATGTTTTAGATAAAAGTAATTTCGGAGGAGCTTGTCTACAAGTTTTGTTTGAAGCATTTTTTTCTGTAATACTTGGTTTAGGAGATATTTAGCGAAGAGTATCCCTGGGGGGTGGTAAGTGTGATTTTGATAATGTTGCCGGATATAAATTGATTTCTTCAGTGAATAATTGGATTTGGGAAAAAATGTTTTAGATAAAAGTTGTTTAGGAGGAGTTTATCTACAAGTTTTATTTGAAGGATTTTTTGCTAAAATGCACTGTTTAAGGAGTATTTGGTAATGAGTATGGCTGAGGGTGCGGTAAACGCAATTTGGATGATACTGCCAGATAAAAATTCGTTTATTTAGAGAATGATTGGGTTTGGGAAAAAATATTTGAGATAAAAGTTGTTCAGAAGGAGCTTGTCTACAAGTTTTGTTTGAAAGGTTTTTTTCTGTGATACACTGTTTTGGAATTATTTAGCAAAGAGTATCCCTGAGGGGTGGTAAGTGTGATTTTGATAATGTTGCCGGATATAAATTGATTTCTTCAGCGAATCATTGGTTTTGGAAAAAAATGTTTTACATAAAAGTTGTTTAGAAGGAGTTTATCTACAAGTTTTATTTGAAGAGTTTTTTCCTAAAATGCACTGTTTAAGGAGTATTTGGCAAAAGAATATGGCTGGGGGTGCAGTAAATGCAATTTTGATGATACTGCCGGATAAAAATTTGTTTATTTAGAGAATCATTAGATTGGGAAAAAAATGTTTTAGATAAAAGTTATTTGGGAGGGTTTTATCTACAAGTTTTGTTTGGAGAGTTTTTTTCTGTAGCACACTGTTTAGGAAATATTTAGCGAAGAGTACCCGTGGGGGGCTGGTAAGTGTGATTTTGATAATGTTGCCGTATATAAATTTATTTCATCAGCGAATCATTGGTTTTAGAAAAAAATATTTTAAATAAAAGTTGTTTAGGAGAAGTTTATCTACAAGTTTTATTTCCAGGGATTTTATCTAAAATGCACTGTTGAGGAAGTATTTGGCAAAAAGCATGGCAGGGGGTGTAGTAAATGTAAGTTTAATAATGTTGTTCGATATAAATTGATTTTTCCAGCGAATCATTGCATTTGGTAAAAAATGTTTTAGATAAAAGTTGTTTAGGAGGATTTTGACTACAAGTTTTTCTTGAACGATTTTTTTCTGAAACGCATTGTTTAGGAAGTATTTAGCAAAGAATATGGCTGGGGGTTTGGTAAGTGTAATTTTGATGATGCTGCCGAATATAAATTCGTTTACTCAGAGAATGGTGGAATTTGGCAAAAATTTCATGGACCAAAGTTATTCAATAGGATTTTTTCTGTAAATTGCATTGTAAATTTTTTTCTCTACACCAAAGCATCCTCCAGATAAATTAAATAATACTGTTGATTCCCATGAAAACATCTTCAATCAGCTTCTCAACAGTATAATTAGTTAATAGTCGATCGTAGATAAAAACATTTCAAACAAAATTTGAAGAACACATCAAACTCCATAACTTTTATTCAAACCATTTTTCTCTACACCAAAGCATTTTTCAGAAAAATTAAATAATATCTACACCTTCAATCTTCAAGGAGCCTCAACCGAATAATTGATTAATAATCGCTTTACCCGGTCCCAACCAAAAATTGCACCACCCCTAAGCCTTGCAACGTTCCCTGTAATTTTCTGCCGAAAATGCCATGAAACTCGCTTAAACCAGACCCAACAAAAATTGCACGACCCCTAAATCTTGCAGGGTTCCCCGTAATTTTTTGCCGAAAATGCCGCGAAACTCGCTTAAACGAGAAAAGCACCTTCGACTGTGAATTCTTGCTTCGTGCGCGGACCATGAAGAGGGTCGGCAGCCGGAGGGTTCGAAGTCTGTTTGCTGATGAAATATGCAGGCATGCGCCCTTCGCGACTGCTCGCGTGCCTCGAGATTTATGCCTCGCCGCCATTTTGTTGCGACGCATAACTGCACGCCGACGGACAATTCATGACAGAACGGGCAGAATGGACGATTTCTTGGGGTAATTGTACTACCTTGATCAAAAGGTTTTAGGACTTTATTCATAAAATCAAAAATACAAGTTTATCCGTTATAATTGATATCGTCCCCTTCAAAGTACTCCCCATCGACTGTAACGCACTTATATCAGCGCTTGATCCAATCATCGAAACACCGCTGGTATTCAATTTTTGGTATGTCCATCAGAGCCATCTTTGATTTTTCCAAAAGATCCTTCTAAGTGCTGTAACGCGTTCCGCGAGCGGTTTTTTGAGTCGGTTAAACAGAAAAAAGCTGCAGGGAGCTAGATCAGGTGAATTCGGAGGCTGGTGGATAGTATTCGGGTTATTTTTGGTAAAAAACTCGCGAATAAGGGTCGCATTGTGCGAGGGTGCGTTATCGTGGTGCAAAATCCACGAGTTTGCCCACAAATTCGGTCTTTTTTGGCGAATTACTTCACGCAAACGTCTCATAACGCCTAAATAATACATTTTGTTGACTGTCTGTTGCTCTGGCAAGAATTCATGATGCACAGCACCGTTGTAATGCATGAAAACCGTCAGCATCAGCTTCTTTTTCAACTGAAAACAACGTGGCTTCTTCGGAAGCATTCGTGCCACCGAAAAACGTTTGATCTCGAAAGAGCATCGTTGTCGAAACACTTCTCCAACATTTCCAAGGTCTGCGGACCGTTAAATCCGTTTTTCACGCTAAACTTTATGCAAATTCGGTGATCCATATTTGATGCCATTTTCAAATATGTAAAAAATCGAAAACACGCACAAAGGTAGATGTACTCAACACGGTGTAACTTTTACAAATGTCAAGCTATGACGCTGAAATTTGGTGGCGAAGTTAACGACAGATGTGGCAACCTAACAAAGAAAAAATTTCAATCGACTGAGAGCGCCATACGGCGGCCGGTCCTAAAACTTTTTGATGAAGGTAGTATTCTACGAGGAATTTATTCAATGGGGACTTTTGGATGGTAGTGAAAGTTGTTCATATTCGCGTCATGACGCATACGGTGCGTCATGAATTTTGATGGGGTGAAAAGGTTAGGGTAAATATTTTTTGACAAGACGCATACGGTGCGTCATCAATTTTGATGGAGTCAAATATTAAAATTGTTCGTTATGACGCGTACGGTGCGTCATCAATTTTGATGGAGAGAAATATTAAAATTTTCGTCATGACGCATACGGTGCGTCATCATTTTTGAAGGAGTGAAATATTAAAATTTTCCATCTTCAAATTCCATCTTCTCCCTGTACCACTACAAACCTATATTTACGAGGGGAGTCCGAGAAGTACTTAGCCTACAAAAGAAAAACGAAAATTTTGGAAAATTGACGATTTATTTTTCAACATGGTCTCCTTTTAACTCGATACACCTGATCCAGCGATGAAATCTGGGCATATCCTGCATGAAATATTGGGTATGAGAAAGCTTTCTGCTCGATGGGTGCCGCGTTTGCTCACTCCGGATAACAAGCGCATCCGCGAGACCACTTCAGAGCAGTGTTTGACACTGTTTAAGCGCAATTCGAAAAAGTTTGTACGTCGTTTTGTGACTGTCGACAAAACGTGGATCCACTGGTACACACCAGAGACCAAGGAACAGTCGAAACAGTGGACTGCGCCCGGCGAATGTGCTCCGAAGAAGGCGAAGACTGTCCTATCGGCCGGAAAGGTGATGGCCACCTTTTTCTGGGATTCACAAGGTGTGATCTACATAGACTACCTGGAGAAGGGCAGAACAGTCACGGGGCTGTACTATGCCGAATTATTGAGCCGATTCGACGCCGAATTAAGGAAAAAACGGCCCCATTTGGCGAAGAAAAAAGTCCTCTTTCACCACGATAACGCACCGGCTCACACCTCTGCCCAAGCTACAGCCAAATTCGTTGAATTAGGCTACGAACAGCGGCCCCATCCACCGTATTCTCCAGATTTGACCCCGTATGACTTCTTTTTCTTCCCAAACTTGAAAAAGTCACTCGCTGGGCAGAAATTTGAGTCGAATGAGGAGGTTATCACCGCCACGGAGGCCTACTTTGCAGATCTCCAGAAAACGTATTTTTCAGACGGATTGAAGAAGTTGGAGCATCGCTGGATCAAGTGTATCGAGTTAAAAGGAGATTATGTTGAAAAATAAATCGTCGATTTTCCAAAATTTTTGTTTTTCTTTTGTAGGCTAAGTACTTATTGGACTGCCCTCGTATATTCATCCACTGGTCTTTATACTGTCCTCCACTCAAATTGCGCTGTAAAAAATTTCGAAAAAAAACCGTACAGTCGCCTTATAGTATTCAATTTTTCATCATCAGGTCATAATAATTCACCACACGATACATGACGCACCGTGTGCGTCATTGTGCAAACATCAAACCCCATCTTCTCTTTGTACCACTACTAACCTATATTTGTACCATCCACTGGTCTTTAAACTGTCCTCCACCCAAAATGCGCCCCAAAAAATTTCGGAAAAAAGAACCGAAAGAAGTAGGAGCCTACAAACAAATAAATTTGCCTTGCTTTCGGAAATGTGGGATAATTTCATTGAAAAGAGTCAATATTTACAGTTAATATTTACTAACAACCTGTTATATAACTGTAAATAATATAAAAAATATGAAATACTAATTTTAAATCAATTTCTTTGCACATTAGTTATTCTTTCGCAACGGAGTCATTTTGACTGCTTTTGTGCAATTTAGGTATATACTAAATTTCAGTCTTTCTGGTGTTAATGGGTTATTAAACAAATGCGCTAGTATACAAACGTGTTCTCTCTTGGATTAAGGATAATGCCACATATTTACACGGTGTAATAGTAAATTCGAAGGTATTTAGTCTTGGAGGTATTCTCTTACAGGTAGTGTATATTTGGATTTGTGTACATATTCATGCCTGAGAGTTGGTACTCGTGAATGTGGTGTATTTATGGTGTTTGTGAACACACACTCGTGCCTTTACACTAGAATGTATCCATGACGCATACGATGCGTCAATAATTTTGATGAAGTGGAATATTAAGATCCCAAATTTTTCGTCATGACGCATACGGTGCGTCATCAATTTCGACGGTAGCAAATGTTAGAATTGAGAACTTTTTCAACGTGACGCATACGGTGCGTCATGAATATTGACGGTGTCAACAATTAATTTTTTTCGTCATGACGTATACGGTGCCTCATAAAATTTGACGGAAACAAGTATTAATGTTAATATTTTTCAGGATGACGCATAGGATGCGTCATCAATTTTGTCGAAACGAAATATTATTATTTTTCGCCATGACGCATACGGTGCGTCATCAATTTCGACGGCAGCAAATGTTAGAATTGAGAACTTTTTCAATGTGACGCACACGGTGCGTCATGAATATTGATGGTGTCAAAAATTAATTTTTTTCTTCATGATGTATACGGTGCCCCATAAAATTTGACGGAAACAAATATTAATGTTAATATTTTTCAGGATGACGCATACGATGCGTCATCAATTTTGTCGGAACGAAATATTATTATTTTTCGCCATGACGCACACGGTGCGTCATCAATTTCGACGGTACCAAATGTTAGAATTGAGAACTTTTTCAACGTGACGCATACGGTGCGTCATGAATATTGACGGTGTCAAAAATTAATTTTTTTCGTCATGACGTATACGGTGCCTCATAAAATTTGACGGAAACAAGTATTAATGTTAATATTTTTCAGCATGACGCATACGATGCGTCATCAATTTTGTCGGAACGAAATATTATTATTTTTCGCCATGACGCATACGGTGCGTCATCAATTTCGACGGCAGCAAATGTTAGAATTGAGAACTTTTTCAATGTGACGCATACGGTGCGTCATGAATATTGACGGTGTCAAAAATTAATTTTTTTCGTCACGACGTCCACGGTGCCTCACCTGAAATGGGGAGAGAGCGACGCTCTGCACAAAGACGCCGGGGGCGGGGGTGTATTCGGCTCATGTCGTCGATCCTCACACTCCAAGAGATGTTTTTCGAGGACTTGTCATCGTCATTTGCCCTCGCAATATATGATCCTACCTATCCACATATATATGTATATATATACCAGGTTGTTCAATAAGTTTTGTTTTGTTTTGTTGCGGGCGTTGCTACTAGTCCAAATTTGTTTTTGTTTTGTTGGTTCACTCTTCTTATCAACGTATGTGAAGGTTCATTTCAATCAGTCAATTCATTCTTTGTTTACAAGCCATTTAGTGTCGCCGTGTCACAGTATTTTCGACAATGGAAAACATTGAATATTGTGCAGTGATAAAATTCTTATTTTTGGAAGCTGTAGCACCAAAAGAAATTCACGAACGAATGTTAAGAGTGTATAATGAACGTTCACCTTCAATTAGAACAGTAGAAAGATGGGTTGCTGGATTTAAACGTGGTCGTACAAGCCTTGAAGACGATCCACGTGAAGGACGTCCAAAAACCGCATCAACACCAGAAATCGTAGCCAAAGTACAGGATATGCTTTTGGAAGATCGTCGATTGACTGAGAGGGATTTAGTAGAGGCTCTACACATATCATTAGGCAGTGTGAGTCATATTTTAAATGAAATTTTGAGTTTTAAAAAGCTGTGTGCACAATGGGTGCCGCATTCGCTAACAATTGAACGAAAACACATTCGAATGCGACTTTCTCAACAACATTTGGAGCGTTTTAAAAAGGATAAAGTGGATTTTGTGCGTCGATTCATCACTATGGATGAGACTTGGGTCTATCACCATGATCCTAAATCAAAACAAGAGGCTAAAGAGTGGTGTAAACCTGGTTGTTCGGCTTCGAAACGAGTTCGTGTCCAGAAATCCACCAAGAAGGTTCTGGCATCAGTTTTTTGGGATGCGAAAGGAATTTTATTTGTGGATTACTTGCAAACTGGTAAAACAATTAATTCTGAATATTATTGCAACCTTTTGGACCAGTTGAAGGAAAAAATTCGTGAAAAAAGACCCGGTTTGCAGAATAAAAAAATCCTTTTTCATCAGGACAACGCACCGTGTCACAAGAGCATTTTGACAATGGCTAAAATCCATGAATTAAAGTTCGAATTGTTGGAGCATCCGCCGTATTCACCAGATTTCGCCCCCAGCGACTTCCATTTGTTTCCAGAACTCAAAAAATGTATGCGTGGCAAGCGTTTTTCGTCAAATGAAGAGGTCATAACGGCTGTTGAAGCGTATTTTGCAGACCCTCCGGAATCTCACTTCAGGGATGGGATCCACAGATTGGAGGATCGTTGGAGCAAGTGCATTAATGTTCAGGGAGATTATACTGAATAATAAAGTGTATTTTGAACCATAACATTGTGTTTTTCTTATCGAACGCCAAAACTTATTGAGCAACCTGGTATATTCCATTAAATTGCATTGATGTTTTTTTAGATATTTTTGTCCGTATCATTATTTTCTTTTTTATATTTTCATTGTATCGTTAAAAAAGCTACTGTTGTTGAAAAATGTGAGAACCATATATATATACATGTAGCTTTTTTGACGATACAATGAAAATAAAAAAAAGATAATAATGATACGGACAAAAATATCTAAAAAAACATCAATGCGATTTAATGGAAATTGCGGTATGTACATATATGTACACACATATACATATATAGACAAAAATATCTAATAGTACACATCAATGCGATTTAATTTAAATTACGGTATATATACATATATATATATATGTGGTCGGTTTTATGACATTTCTATTAATATTACATAGTTTTGCGTGATAATGAAAATAAAAAATAAATAATGATACAGAGAAAAATCTTATACAAATAATAATATAAATATATATATAAGCGTTATTATTTTATTTTTATTATTTTAGTATATATATAAAATAAAAAATTGAAATAATATAAATAATATAAATAAAATAATAAAAATCATAAATTCGAAATAATCAAAGTTCTGATATCTACATTTATATAGGTATACATATGTCAATTTTTACATTAATACATATATAAATACATACGTATACACTTATATATATACGTATACAGAGGCATGCGTCATCCCCTTAAAAACGTCCACTAACATCAATCACCTTCACCGAAAAAGCAGCCGCAAAGTATTGGGTTGGCAACTAAATGATTGCGGCTTTCAAATAAGAAGGACAATTCTAAATTTTTATTTAAAAATATAACTTTGTTCAATTAGATACTGTCCGTTTTTGTCGATGACCTTTTGCCATCGTTCTGGCAGTGTCAAAATTCCACGTTCGTAAAATTTCTGATCTTTGCTATCAAAAAACTGAATTAAATGTGATCTGACATCATAAGCGTTATTAAAAATTTTACTATTTATGGAGTTTTGCGTGGAACGAAACAAATGGTAGTCTGAAGGCGCAAGATCAGGGCTATATGGTGGATGTGATAAAACATCTCAAGCCAGTTCCAATAATTTTTGGCGAGTGATCAAAGACGTGTGGGGCTTTGCATTATCATGGTGGAAAACGAAACCCTTACGATTTGACAATACCGGCCGCATTTCTTGAATTGCATCGCTTAGTTTGGCGAGTTGTTGAACGTACACGTTTGAATTGATCGTTTAGTTTTATGGCATAAGTTCAAAGTACAAAATTCCTTTATAATCCCACCAGACTGACAGCATAATCTTTTTTTGGTGAATCTCTGCTTTTGATGTCGTTTGGGCTGGTTCATCTTTCATCACCCACGATCTCTTCCGATTTACGTTGTTGTAAACTATCCACTTTTCGTCGCCAGTAATTAGGCTTTTCAGAAATGGATCAGTTTCGTTGCGTTTCAGAAGCGAATCGCAGATGCTAATGCGTTGCGTCAAATTAATTTCCTTAATCTGATGAGGGATCCATAAATCGAGTTTCTTCACATAACCAAGCATTTTTCATTTTTTTTAATGGATGTATGCGATACATTGATCTTCTCCGCAATATCACGTGTTGTACTATGACGATCTAATTCGATAATGGTCTTGATATGGATCTCATCGACTTCAACTGGACGGTCAGATCGTTGAGCATTTTTCAGTGAAAAATCCCCAGAACGAAATCTGGCAAACCAATTTTGACACAGCCTTTCTTTCAAGGCTTCATTTCCATATACGGCACAAAACTCCTTTGTTCTTGCGATGCGTTCTTGCCTTTTCGGAAGTAATACAATAAAATATGTTTCAAGTGCACGTCTTGTTCTTCCATTTTTAAATTGGGATAAAAACAAAACTAAAGCACTAATCGATATAATTTTTTTGCTAAATTAAAGGTAGAAGTCCAAATAATAAGAAAAAAATATAGGGTAGATGCAATGATCACGTTAACAAAACAAAAGAAAGTGTAAAGGCCATCTATCGACAAAATCCACCAACCCAATAAATTTTTTTTTACTTCGAATTTCAAATTAATTCGATATTCAAATTTTGTAAAACGTACCTTTTCATTCCCAAATTTCGAATTAATTAAATACACTCTTCCTACACGACCCCCGACACCCCCCCTAAAATTTCCCTTCGTCAGATCTACTACATTGTTTTCATTGCAAATTAAAAAATAATTAAATACAACCCTTCAGTATTTACTTTTTCAAATTTTGCAATTTCCAAATTTCCCCTCTCCATATTCGGAACTACATTTTCTTTACTTCGAATTACAAATTAATTCAATACAACATATAACAACTTTCAAATTTCCCATCGTCAAATTCAGTTTTGCAATTTTTTTCATCCGAAATTACGAATGCATTCAATATTCAAATTTTGTAAAACGCGCCTTTTCATTCCCAAATTTCGAATTAATTAATTACACCCCTCCTCTACTTATTCTTTCCTACATGACCCCCGACAACCCCCTAAAATTTCTCTTCATCATATTTACTACATTTTTTTCACTGCTAAATACAAAATAATTAAATACAGCCCTTCTGTATTTACTCTTTCAAATTTTGCAATTTCCAAATTTCCCCTCTTCATATCCAGAACTACATTTTTTTTACTTCAAATTACAAATTAATTCAATACAACATATAAAAACTTTCAAATTTCCCATCGTCAAATTTAGTTTTGCAATTTTTTTCATCCGAAATTACGAATGCATTCAATATTCAAATTTTGTAAAACGCGTCTTTTCCTCCCCAAATTTCGAATTAATTAAATACACCCCTCCTATACTTATTTCTTCCTACGCGACCCCCGAAACCCCCCCTAAAATTTCCCTTCGTCATATTTACTACATTTTTTTCACTGCGAATTACAAAATAATTAAATACAACCCTTTCAAATTTTGCAATTTCCAAATTTCCCCTCTTCATATTTGGAACTACAATATAAACGGCAAATCGTCCGAAGAGAAATAATGAAACTCATCACCTTCGTGACACTCTTTCAACTCTCAGCACTCGGGACATCCCATTTTTGCGTACCCTCGACACTCGTGCTCATCGCAATTGAGACTTCGTCGGCAAGTTCGCGCCTAATGTGCCACGGGGGTGGGAAAAATCGTGCGGAAAGCCTCGAGTGCCATCCACGTCAGCGGCGCAAGTCCTTATGGGAGTTCGCGGCCGCACCGTAATTCAAAACTTCGACCTGCACGTGACACACCAGACACTCGTCCAACTTCTTTCGCGACACTTACAGTTTTGCATGAACAACCATCGAACGAACCCGCCATTTTGCGTGTTTTTCGAATTTTGGCGAATTTTCACGAAAACGGTAGCGAAAAATTGTTGAGAGGTTGATGCGCAAAAATGTGGACGTTTTCTTTATTGACGATTTGCAAGAAACAGGGTGGATTGGTGAACTTTTCTTTTTATTTTGTAAACCGAAGTGTTTATTTGTCTAATATTTTATTTATATAATTGTCAAATTATTATATTTGTCAAATACACTAGTACATTTTCTTCTACAGACACTTTTCACATGCATTTTACACCCTACCCCCCAAATACCACCTCGATCAAAACGTTTTTTGTGAAATTGTTTTTCATTTGTTAGGTTGCCATATGTGTCATTACCGTTCCCACCAAATTGCAGCGTCATAGCTTGACATTTGTAAAAGTTATACCGTGTTGAGTACATCTACCTTTGTGCATATTTTCGATTTTTTACATACTTGAAAATGGCATCAACTTTGGATCAACGAATTGCATAAAATTTTGCGTGAAAATCGGATTTGACGGTCCGCAGACCTTGGAAATGTTGGAGAAGTGTTTCGACAACGATACTCTTTCGAGATCAAACGTTTTTCGGTGGCACAAACGCTTCCAAAGAAACCACGTTGTTTTCAGTCGAAAAAGAAGGTGATGCTGACGGTTTTCATGCATTACAACGGTGTTGTGCATCATGAATTCTTGCCAGAGCAACAGACAGTCAACAAAATGTATTATTTCGGCGTTATGAGACGTATGCCTGAAGCAATTCGCCAAAAAGACCGAATTTGTAGGCAAACAACTCGTAGATTTTGGACCACAATAACGCACCGTCGCACAATGCGAACCTTATTTGCGAGTTTTTGACCAAAAATAATGCGAATACTATTTACCAGCCTCCGAATTCACCTGATTTAGCTCCCTGCAACTTTTTTCTGTTTAAGGGGACATTCTACTTTCTCGGGTCGAAAAAATCGATTTTTTTTTATTGGCTTATTCGAAAGTATATACTTTCGAGATTATGTCCTTAAATTTGCAGTGATAAATTCGAAAAATTGGGAAAGTTATAGGCCTCGCATCTAACCCACCTCGCGCAGATAGAAGGGTTTTTCTCTTTCGGTGATCTTTATTTATTCTAAGAAATTATCTAATTCTGGAAACGATTTAAAAGAGAAGATCACCCAAATGTAAGCATTGCATTGGTAAACATTACGAAGGAGTGTGTTCCGCGCACCAAAATAACATCTAAATATCATCTTACCCTTGACCTTGGCGATGTCTGTTATGTTTATTGCTTTCTGAACATGCATTCAGTATTCAAACAGTTTTCAAAAGAGACGTATCGTTTTAATATGGATCGAAAAGAAAGTAAATTTGTCAATTCGAGACCCTGTCGTTCGCGAAAAAGAAAGTTTATTGGAAATCAGCATACAAGTGAATGCAGTTTAGAGTACGCTTGTACATCGGCAGAAAAATTAAAAGAAAATGCTGATCTGCATGTAAACATTGATCCGGCTATGAATTATTGTATATTACAATTTACTACGTAAGAATCTTTTATATACAAAAATTCGATATGCAAAACTTTAAATGCGTTTTTCTCAGTACTATATTTTTTCAACTGGCGTGCACGATTCCAAAAAAACTATTCGATCAATCGGTCAGAGATTGTAATATATTATTCTACAGACTTATGCCTATCGTATGAACCACGGGTGTGTTCATTTATCAATATTTTCGCATTTTTTTCCATCATAAAAAGACGGAAGAAGTGCCATTTTCGTGAACCTAATTTTTGAAAGTCAGTCATTTTGAAAGTTTTCATGCAAACTCTTTCTCCGTGGTTCATGCGATAGTGGTTAGTATGTAAATTAAGATTCCTGTTCTGTTTTTTTTCCGATTATCCCAACGACCGCAATCACGCACGCCAGTGAGTATGAATTTTTTTAAGGTGCTCCAGCATTCAAAAAGAATTTATATGAAAAAATTTGAAAAAACATAAAAAGAAAATATTTTTGTATAAATAAAGGTCCATATGATACAATGTGAAAGTTTCAAATTGCTGCGTTTCTATTTTCGATAAGAAAAAAATTATCGAAAATCAGTAATATTTTTCGATGAGAAAGTAGAATGTCCCCTTAACACTAGATTGCCCGAGATTTCTTGTATACCTATATTGCCCAAAAACAGTCAAAATGACTGCATTGTGAAAAAATAACAAATATGTAAAGAAATTTGTTTAAAATTAATTTTTAATATTTTTTATGTTATTTACAGTTATATAACAGGTTATTAGCAAATATTAACTGTACATATTGACTGTTTTCAATGAACTTAACCCATATTTCTGAAAGCAAGGCAAATTTATTTGATTGTAGGCGCCTACTGCATTCGGTTCTTTTGTCAAAATGAATAAATCGTAGGATTTGCTTGAACTTTTCTCTGACCATAGTTTTTCTAAACGATTTGGGACCCCACTACGCTGACTATAAATAACTCAATTTAAAATTTGTTGCCTCGTAAGCTCCACGAGCATATAGAATCCCAATAAATGCACGTATTTTCGGTAATGATATTGTTCAACCATTCCGCAAAATTCGGCGACATTCTTCTGTGCACTTTCTTATATGTTTGATAATATAGTTATCTATTATCGACGATAATGCACTGATAAGATTATCTGCCACAATGTTTCTTTTTGCGTAGCCTGTTGGCCCTTTCACACTCTTGAAAATACAAGCAGATGGTATCCTTCCAGGAATACCACCTTCGTCAATTTTTGTCCACACAGTACCATCAGCAGCTGTTTCGACCTCCTGAAACGTATTTTCAGTTTCTTCATCAGAATCTGAACTAGTTAGCACCCTACACCTTTTCCTGGGCATATTGATGACACTTTCATTTTCATCATTGGTGATCGACTCTTCATCACTATCTTCAGCGTCAGATGTTTCACTTTGAATATAATCCGCTTCATCTTCAGATGATAGTTCAGAATTTGTTGCATTTGATTCTATATCGGAGCACTCTTCACTTATGTTCGTTAGCTTTTCCAATAACTCATTTCTGTTCGACATTTTTTTTCATAAAGTTAGGGCGCAAAAGAAATAAAATAAACAACTTGTTAGAACAACACTTTATAAAGATTCGAATAACTAGTACTACTTTAGCTTATTGAGCAACTGACACTTATCAAGTATACGCCCAAATCGACAATTTATCATGCATCATATTTCAATACAAAACCGGACAGGTCATATAAGAAATTTACTCAATTCAATAAATAAAAATCTTTTGATTATTTAAAATTTACCAAGCAGTCAAAATGACTGCTTCTGGGCAATATAGGTATAACATATATATATATACGGAAATAAAGGAGGGCGGAAGTAACTACAATTATTCATAAACCCATTTATATGTTATAGAAAAAGTCACCAAATTCTAAGAAATTGTGTCATCAATTTCATAATTGTTTTTCTAATTGAAATTAAAAAGCAGTCAAAATGACTGCCTTGGGTAATCTAGTGTTAACCGATCCAAAAAACCGCTTCGCGGAACGCGTTACGGCACTCGAAAGGATCTTATGGAAAAATCGAATCGGCTCTGATGGACATACCAAAAATTGAATACCAGCGATGTTTCGATGATTGGATCAAGCCCTGGCATAAGTGCGTTACAGTCGATGGGGAGTACTTTGAGGGGGACGATATCAATTATAATGGATAAACTTGTATTTTCAATTTTACCAGGTTGCTCAATATGTTTTGTCGTTCGATAAGAAAAACACAATGTTATGGTTCAAAATACACTTTATTATTCAGTATAATCTCCCTGAACATTAATGCACTTGCTCCAACGATCCTCCAATCTGTGGATCCCATCCCTGAACTTAGATTCCGGAAGGTCTGCAAAATACGCTTCAACAGCCGTTATGAACTCTTCATTTGACGAAAAACGCTTGCCACGCATACATTTTTTGAGTTCTGGAAACAAATGGAAGTCGCTGGAGGCCAAATCTGGTGAATACGGCGGATGCTCCACCAATTCGAACTTTAATTCATGGATTTTAGCCATTGTCAAAATGCTCTTGTGACACGGTGCGTTGTCCTAATGAAAAAGGATTTTTTTCTTCTGCAAACCGGGTCTTTTTTCACGAATTTTTTCCTTCAACTGGTCCAAAAGGTTGCAATTATATTCAGAATTAATTGTTTTACCAGTTTGCAAGTAATCCACAAATAAAATTCCTTCCGCATCCCAAAAAACTGATGCCGGAAGCTTCGTGGCCGATTTCTGGACACGAACTCGTTTCGAAGCCGAACAACCAGGTTCACACCACTCTTTAGCCTCTTGTTTTGATTTAGGATCATGGTGATAGACCCCAGTCTCATCCATAGTGATGAATCGACGCACAAAATCCACTTTATCCCTCTTAAAACGCTCCAAATGTTGTTGAGAAAGTCGCATTCGAATGTGTTTTTGTTCAACTGTTAGCGAATGCGGCACCCATTGTGCACACAGCTTTTTAAAACTCAAAATTTCATTTAAAAGATGACTCACACTGTCTAATGAGATGTGTAGAGCCTCTACTAAATCCCTCTCAGTCAATCGACGATCTTCCAAAACCATATTCTGTACTTTGGCTACGATTTCTGGTGTTGATGCGGTTTTTGGACGTCCTTCACGTGGATCGTCTTCAAGGCTTGTACGACCACGTTTAAATTCAGCAACCCATCTTTCTACTCTTCTAATTGAAGGTGAACGTTCATTATACACTCTTAACATTCGTTCGTGAATTTCTTTTGGTGCTACACCTTCCAAAAATAAGAATTTTATCACTGCACGATATTCAATTTTTTAAATTGTCGAAAATACTGTGACACGGCGACACTAAATGGCTTGTAAACAAAGAATGAATTGACTGATTGAAATGAACCTTCACATACGTTGATAAGAAGAGTGAACCAACAAAACAAAAACAAATTTGGACTAGTAGCAACGCCCTCAATAAAACAAAACAAACCTTATTGAACAACCTGGTAGGCTTCATTGCGAATTTTTTGCATTTTTAGTAGAATCTTTTGCATATTTTGCTATGTTTGAACTATGAAGCGATGAAATACTGTAAAGTATAATTAAATCGTGCAAAATGAAGGCAACGCAGAGTTGGAAGTCAAAGTATTGGAGCACCGTTCAAATATCAATTGCTTTTACAAAATTGCAAATAGGCTTCATTGCGAATTCTTTGCATTTTTAGTAAAATCTTTTGCATATTTTGCTATGTTAGAAGCACGATGCGATGAAATACTGTAAAGTATAATTAAATCGTGCAAAATGAAGGCAACGCAGAGTTGGAAGTCAAAGTATTCGAGCACCGTTCCAATACCAATTGCTTTTAAAAATTGCAAATACCAGGTAGCTCAATAAGTTTTGTCGTTCGATAAGAAAAACACAATGTTATGGTTCAAAATACGCTTTATTATTCAGTATAATCTCCCTGAACATTAATGCACTTGCTCCAACGATCCTCCAATCTGTGGATCCCATCCCTGAAGTGAGATTCCAGAAGGTCTGCAAAATACGCTTCAACAGCCGTTATGAACTCTTCATTTGACGAAAAACGCTTGCCACGCATACATTTTTTGAGTTCTGGAAACAAATGGAAGTCGCTGGGGGCCAAATCTGGTGAATACGGCGGATGCTCCACCAATTCGAACTTTAATTCATGGATTTTAGCCATTGTCAAAATGCTCTTGTGACACGGTGCGTTGTCCTAATGAAAAAAGATTTTTTTCTTCTGCAAACCGGCTCTTTTTTCACGAAGTTTTTCCTTCAACTGGTGAAAAAGGTTGCAATAATATTCAGAATTAATTGTTTTACCAATTTGCAAGTAATCCACAAATAAAATTCCTTTCGCATCCCAAAAAACTGATGCCAGAACCTTCTTGGCCGATTTCTGGACACGAACTCGTTTCGAAGCCGAACAACCAGGTTCACACCACTCTTTAGCCTCTTGTTTTGATTTAGGATCATGGTGATAGACCCAAGTCTCATCCATGGTGATGAATCGACGCACGAAATCCACTTTATCCTTTTTAAAACGCTCCAAATGTTGTTGAGAAAGTCGCATTCGAATGTGTTTTTGTTCAATTGTTAGCGAATGCGGCACCCATTGTGCACACAGCTTTTTAAAACTCAAAATTTCATTTAAAATATGACTCACACTGCCTAATGAGATGTGTAGAGCCTCTACTAAATCCCTCTCAGTCAATCGACGATCTTCCAAAAGCATATCCTGTACTTTGGCTACGATTTCTGGTGTTGATGCGGTTTTTCGACGTCCTTCACGTGGATCGTCTTCAAGGCTTGTACGATCACGTTTAAATTCAGCAACCCATCTTTCTACTGTTCTAATTGAAGGTGAACGTTCATTATACACTCTTAACATTCGTTCGTGAATTTCTTTTGGTGCTACACCTTCCAAAAATAAGAATTTTATCACTGCACGATATTCAATTTTTTCCATTGTCGAAAATACTGTGACACGGCGACACTAAATGGCTTGTAAAGAAAGAATGAATTGCCTGATTGAAATGAACCTTCACATACGTTGATAAGAAGAGTGAACTAACAAAACAAAAACAAATTTGGACTAGTAGCAACACCCTCAACAAAACAAAACAAAACTTATTGAACAACCTGGTACATTTTCTTCTATAGACACTTTTCACATGCATTTTACGCACTACCCCCCAAATATTCCTTGCCCAATGCACCCGTACACTCTTCCTCGTCACTCTTGTCACGTAACATTCCTCCCACACCCCATACACAATACACCTTCAACTCGAGCACCTTCCACACACTCCCGTCCAGAAGGTACCCATGCCCGTCCGCCGAAAAGGACCCTCGAGGGTCCCAAGTGCGGTCGCCCGAGTGCTCCCTGGATTTTACATTGACACCCCATAACCTCCATAGACCCCATAGACCCCGTAGACACCGTAGACACCTCGCCGCGTGTCAGAAAACATTTCCGCAGAAAACACTCGAGCCCAGAAACACGCGTTTTGTCCTTTGAGTGCGGATCCGGGAATCTGCGACAGATTCCGTCAAGAAGAATACGGGATTTTGGTGTGGAAGATTAAAGAATGCTTTTGGGATGGCTGCGTTTTAAGGAAATCTTGCGGGGGTTATGGGGGTGGTTGAGGAGGGACGGCTGAGGGTGTTGTTGAAGGGGGTTTCGAAGTTTATGGTGAAGAAGGATGTAGAGAATATGTAGGGGTGTCAGTGTTTTCAATATTTTTATATTTAATATTAAATTTTTTATGGTTAAATATGTAAAATATATGACATTATATCTAATATAATAATAATAATGTAAATATAAGATATAATATAATATAATAATTATTAATATAATTTTTATGAAATAACAAAGATAATAGAATGTAATATTATGTAAAAATAATATTTATAATGATATTAATAAATCAAAAATAATGAAATAATATCACCTTAAATTAATATACTAATAAAATAAATAATACTATAATACTAAATACTACTATAAATTAATAATAATATCACAAAAAAAAATTAATATTTGCAAATGTAAATTCATATACTATAGGCTGAAGTTTATGGTGAAGAAGGATATAGGAAATATGTAGGGGTGTCACTGTTTTCAATATTTTTATAATTAATATTAAATTTTTTATGTTTAAAAATGTAAAATATATGACATTATATTTAATATAATAATAATAATAATGTAAATATAAGATATAATATAGTATAATATAATAATTATTAATATAATTTTAAAGAAATAACAAAGATAATATAATGTAATATTATGTAAAAGTAATATTTATAATAATATTAATAAATAAAAAATATTATGTAATAGTAAATAATTCTATATAATATAATTGGTAGTTCGGTTATATATTAAAAACAGTTTCTGCTGTATATGTCTTCAAACCACATATGCGATTTTATTTCTTTTAATAAATAAAAAATAATGAAATAATACAAAAATTAATATTTAAAAATGTAAATTCATATACTATAGGCTGAAGTGCTTTTTATGGATTGTTTCGGTTATTTATTGAAAGTTTTTGGTGAAAAAGGATGTAATGCAATGGGAATATGGGAGTTTTTGTAGGGTATTTTTGGGGTAAAAGGAGGTTTTGCTGGGTATGACTTGGAAATATGTGGAGGTTTCACTGTTTTTAATTAATAAGGCATACTGAAAATATGATAAAAATAATATTTAAATATGTATATTATATATAATATCATATAATAATTATTAATATAATTTAAAAAAATGCATAAAATTAACAGAATAATATATAAATATATTATAATAACTATATATGATATAATAGGCTGTTACGGTTAAGTATATATATATATATACCGTCATGAAATTTCTGTGACCCACCATCTGGGTCATGATATTTTTGTGACGCATTGTACAATTTTTGTGACCCACCGTATGGGTCCTGATATTTTTATGACGCACCGTATGGGTCGCGGAATTTTTATGAAGCAAAATATGAGGTAATAAAATTGTGTGACGCACCATGTGCGTCATAAGAATCTTGTGACCCAGCGTATGGGTCACGAAATTTTTATGAAGCGAAATATGGGGTAATAAAATTGTATGACGCACCATGTGCGTCATAATATTTTCGTGACGCACCATGTGCGTCATGAGAATCTTGTGACCCAGCGTATGGGTCACGGAATTTTTATGAAGCAAAATATGAGGTAATAAACTTGTATGACGCACCATGTGCGTCATAATATTTTTGTGACGCACCGTGTGCGTCATGAGAATCTTGTGACCCAGCGTGTGGGTCATGGAATTTTTATGAAGCAAAATATGAGGTAATAAACTTGTATGACGCACCATGTGCGTCATGAGAATCTTGTGACCCAGCGTATGGGTCACTGAATTTTTATGAAGCAAAATATGAGGTAATAAACTTGTATGAAGCACCGTGTGCGTCATAATATTTTCGTGACGCACCTGGTGCGTCATGAGAATCTTGTGACCCAGCGTATGGGTCACGGAATTTTTATGAAGCAAAATATGAGGTAATAAAATTGTATGACGCAGCATGTGCGTCATAATATTTTCGTGACGCACCATTTGCGTCATGAGAATCTTGTGACCCAGCGTATGGGTCACGAAATTTTTATGAAGCAAAATATGAGGTAATAAAATTGTATGACGCACCATGTGTGTCAGAATAATTTTGTGACGCACCGTGTGCGTCATGAGAATCTTGTGACCCAGCGTGTGGGTCACGGAATTTTTATGAAGCAAAATATGAGGTAATAAAATTGTATGACGCACCATGTGCGTCATGAGAATCTTGTGACCCAGCGTATGTGTCATGGAATTTTAATGAAGCAAAATATGAGGTAATAAATTTGTATGACGCACCATGTGCGTCATGAGAATCTTGTGACCCAGCGTATGGGTCACGGAATTTTTATGAAGCAAAATATGAGGTAATAAACTTGTATGACGCACCATGTGCGTCATGAGAATCTTGTGACCCAGCGTATGGGTCACGGAATTTTTATGAAGCAAAATATGGGGTAATAAATTTGTATGACGCACCGTGTGCGTCATAATATTTCTGTGACGCACCCTGTGCGTCATGAGAATCTTATGACCCAGCGTATGGGTCACGGAATTTTTATGAAGCAAAATATGAGGTAATAAAATTGTATGACGCACCATGTGCGTCATAATATTCTTGTGAGAGAATCTTGTGACCCAACGTATGGGTCACGGAATTTTTATAAAGCAAAATATGGGGTAATAAAATTGTATGACGCACCGTGTGCGTCATAATATTTTCGTGACGCACCATGTGCGTCATGAGAATCTTGTGACCCAGCGTATGGGTCACGGAATTGTTATTAAGCAAAATATGATGTAATAAAAATGTACGACGCACCATGTGCGTCATAATAATTTTGTGACGCACCGTGTGTGTCCTGAGAATCTTGTGACCCAGCGTATGGGTCACGGAATTTTTATGAAGCAAAATATGAGGTAATAAAATTGTATGACGCACCATGTGCGTCATAATATTCTTGTGACGCACCGTGTGCGTCATGAGAATCTTGTGACCCAGCGTATGGGTCACGGAATTTTTATGAAACAAAACATGAGGTAATAAAATTGTATGACGCACCATGTGCGTCATGAGAATCTTGTGACCCAGCGTATGGGTCACGGAATTTTTATGAAGCAAAATATGAGGTAATAAACTTGTATGACGCACCATGTGCGTCATAATATTTTTGTGACGCACCGTGTGCGTCATGAGAATCTTGTGACCCAGCGTATGGGTCACGGAATTTTTATGAAGCAAAATATGAGGTAACAAAATTGTATGACGCACCATGTGCGTCATAATATTTTTGTGACGCACCGTGTGCGTCATGAGAATCTTGTGACCCAGCGTATGGGTCATGGAATTTTTATGAAGCAAAATATGAGGTAATAAAATTGTATGACGCACCATGTGCGTCATAATATTTTTGTGACGCACCGTGTGCGTCATGAGAATCTTGTGACCCAGCGTATGGGTCACGGAATTTTTATGAAGCAAAATATGAGGTAATAAAAATGTATGACGCACCATGTGCGTCATAATATTTTTGTGACGCACCGTGTGCGTCATGAGAATCTTGTGACCCAGCGTATGGGTCACGAAATTTTTATGAAGCAAAATATGAGGTAACAAACTTGTATGACGCACCATGTGCGTCATAATATTTTTGTGACGCGCCGTGTGCGTCATGGGAATCTTGTGACCCAGCGTATGGGTCACGCAATTTTTATGAAGCAAAATATGAGGTAATAAAATTGTATGACGCACCATGTGCGTCATAATATTTTTGTGACGCACCGTGTGCGTCATGAGAATCTTGTGACCCAGCGTATGGGTCATGGAAGTTTTATGAAGCAAAATATAAGGTAATAAACTTGTATGACGCACCATGTGCGTCATAATATTTTTGTGACCCACCGTGTGTGTAATGAGAATCTTATGACCCAGCGTATGGGTCACGCAATTTTTATGAAGCCAAATATGAGGTAATAAAATTGGTTGACGCAGCATGTGCGTCATAATATTTTTGTGACGCACCGTGTGCGTCATGAGAATCTTGTGACCCAGCGTATGGGTCATGGAATTTTTATGAAACAAAATATGAGGTAATAAAAATGTATGACATAATATTTTTGTGACGCACCGTGTGCGTCATGAGAATTTTGTGACCCAGCGTATGGGTCATGGAATTTTTATGAAGCAAAATATGAGGTAATAAAATTGTATGACGCACCATGTGCGTCATGAGAATCTTGTGACCCAGCGTGTGGGTCATGGAATTTTTATGAAGCAAAATATGAGGTAATAAAATTGTATGACGCACCATGTGCGTCATAATATTTTTGTGACGCACCGTGTGCGTCATGAGAATCTTGTGACCCAGCGTATGGGTCACGGAGTTTTTATGAAGCAAAATATGAGGTAATAAAAATGTATGACCCACCGTGTGCGTTATGAGAATCTTGTGACCCAGCGTATGGGTCACGGAATTTTTATGAAGCAAAATATGAGGTAAGAAAATTGTATGACGCACCATGTGCGTCATAATATTTTTGTGACGCACCGTGTGTGTCATGAGAATCTTGTGACCCAGCTTATGGGTCACGGATTTTTTATGAAGCAAAACATGAGATAATAAAATTGTATGACGCACCATGTGCGTCATGAGTATCTTGTGACCCAGCGTATGGGTCATGGAATTTTTATGATGCAAAATATAAGGTAATAAAATTGTATGACGCACCATGTGCGTCATAATATTTTTGTGACGCACCGTATGCGTCATGAAATTTTTGTGACCCACCGTATGGGTCATAATATTTTTGTAATATACTGCACAATTCTCATGACCCACCGTATGGGTCACAAAATTCCAATGACCCACCCGTTGAGTCATTCCTCTTTTCTGACACTTCCCCAAATCATAACATTTCTATGTCGCAAATTTCCGACCTTTAAACAGAAATTTCCTTTACCTTTCCCTTTACCCAGCTCTACACCTGCACATTACAGACAATTTCTTCAGAACCTCACGAATCTTCTTCCTTTTTGAACAGAGTTGCAAAAGTTGCGCGACGCAAGAAACGGCCGAAAGACGAGAATTTCTCGGCGGACGCTTAATTGAGTGCTAATCAGGAGAGAAACGCAGGACGTCGCAGTCGCGAAATTCGCCGATCGAAATATTTCAACGTCGACCAGGCTGTTTGCACTCGCTTCCTTCGAAACCGCCCGGCTCATTTGCGTTTCGTAAAATATTTAAAAAATTTTTTATGAGTGCACGGCAGGTCAATTTTATGACAGTCTTTTTGCTTTCTTAAGGTGAAAGCGCAATAGCGAGTATTTGCGTAAATGAGACAAATAGTTTCTCTTTGGAGGATAAAAATTACGCGCATTAAATTTCTGCACGACTTTTGTTGGGAATGTTTTTCTGAAAATATCGATTTTTGACTCATTGTTGAAGTATTCGTATTTAATCTTATTATATGTAGAACTTATAAAAATTTTTATTGTAGACAAAAATTTTGCAGATAAAAGTTACGTGGTGTCAATTTCTGCACAACTTTTGTTTCAAATATTTTTGTCTAAATACAAACATTAAGAAATTATTAAGAAAAAACTTTAGTTAGAGGCACCTATCTTTAGACTTTTTATCATTAAATGCTATTATTTGTGTAATCTAAAAAAATATTTGATTTACACAAAAATGTTGCAGATAAAAGTTATGTGGAATGAATTTCTGCACAACTTTTGTTTCAAATATTTTTCTCTAAATACAAACATTAAGGAATTATTAAGAAAAAACCTTAGTTAGAGGCACTTATCTTTAGACTTTTTATAATTAAATGTTATTATTTGTGTAATCTAAAAAAATATTAGTTTTACACAAAAATGTTTGAGATAAAAGTTACGTGGAATGAATTTCTGCACAACTTTTGTTTCAAATATTTTTCTCTAAATACAAACATTAAGGAATTATTAAGAAAAAACTTTCGTTAGAGGCACCTACCTTTAGACTTTTTATAATTAAATGCTCTTATTTGTGTAATCTAAAAAATATTAGTTTTACACAAAAATGTTTCAGATAAAAGTTACGTGGAATGAATTTCTGCACAACTTTTGTTTCAAATATTTTTCTCTAAATACAAACATTAAGGAATTATTAAGAAAAAACCTTAGTTAGAGGCACCTATCTTTAAACTTTTTATAATTAAATGCTATTATTTGTGTAATATAAAAAAATATTAGTTTTACACAAAAATGTTTCAGATAAAAGTTACGTGGAATGAATTTCTGCACAACTTTTGTTTCAAATATTTTTCTCTAAATACAAACATTAAGGAATTATTAAGAAAAAACTTTAGTTAGAGGCACCTATCTTTAGACTTTTTATAATTAAATGCTATTATTTGTGTAATCTAAAAAAATATTAGTTTTACACAAAAATGTTTCACATAAAAGTTACGTGGAATGAATTTATGCACAACTTTTGTTTCAAATATTTTTGTCTAAATACAAAGATTAAGGAATTATTAAGAAAAAACTTCAGTTAGAGGCACCTATCTTTAGAATTTTTATAATTAAATGCTATTATTTGTGTAATCTAAAAAAATATTAGTTTTACACAAAAATGTTTCAGATAAAAGTTACGTGGAATGAATCTCTGCACAACTTTTGTTTCAAATATTTTTGTCTAAATACAAACATTAAGGAATTATTAAGAAAAAACATTAGTTAGATGCACCTATTTTTAGACTTTTTATAATTAAATGCTATTATTTGCGTAATCTAAAAAAGTCTTAGTTTTACAGAAAAATGTTGCAGATGAAACTTACGCGGAAACAATTTCTGCACAACTTTTGTTTCAAATATTTTTCTCTAAATACAAACATTAAGGAATTATTAAGAAAAAACATTAGTTAGAGGCACTTATCTTTAGATTTTCTTATTATTAAATGCTATTATTTGTGTAATTTAAAAAAATATTTGATTTACACAAAAATGTTGCAGATAAAACTTACGCGGAAACAATTTCTGCACAACTTTTGTTTCAAATATTTTTCTCTAAATACAAACATTAAGGAATTATTGAGAAAAAACATTAGTTAGAGGCACTTATGTTTAGACTTTTTATAATTAAATGTTATTATTTGTGTAATCTAAAAAAATATTTGATTTACACAAAAATGTTGCAGATAAAAGTTACGTGGAATGAATTTCTGCACAACTTTTGTTTCAAATATTTTTCTCTAAATACAAACATTAAGGAATTATTAAGAAAAAACTTTAGTTAGAGGCACCTATCTTTAGATTTTTATAATTAAATGCTATTATTTGTGTAATCTAAAAAAATATTAGTTTTACACAAAAATGTTTCAGATAAAAGTTACGTGGAATAAATTTCTGCACAACTTTTGTCTCAAATATTTTTGTCTAAATACAAACATTAAGGAATTATTAAATTAAAACATTAGTCAGAGGCATCTATCTTTAGATTTTCTTATTATTAAATGCTAGTATTTGTGTAATTTAAAAAAATATAGGTTTCAGACAAAAATATTTCAGATAAAAATTACGTGGAATGAATTTCTGCACAATTTTTGTTTCAAATATTTTTCTCTACATTTAACCATTAAAGAATTATTTAGTGAAAATATTAGTTAGAGGTACCAATCTTTAGATTTTGTTATTATTAAATGTTATTATTTGTGTAATCTAGAAAAATATCATTTTTTGACGAAAATGTTTCGGACAAAAGATACGTGGAATAGATTAATGCAGAAATTTTGTTTGAAACATTTTTCTCTAAAGTCAACCGTTAATAAAATATCTAATAAAACCTTGAGCTGCGGACATATGTCATTCGATTTTTTCAGTGCAAAATTGTATTTATTCTATAATTACAAAATTATCGACTCTACCCGAAAATGTTTCAAACAAAAGTTATGTGAATTGAATTTCTGCACAATTTTTCTCCATTACATTTTTCTGTAAAATTAACCATTAACAAAATATTAAATAAAACCTTGAATTATAGGCATACTTCATTCGATTTTGCAGTGTAAAATCATATTTATTCCATAATCTACAAAATTATCGACTCTACCCGAAAATGTTTCAAACAAAAGTTATGTGAATTGAATTCTTGCACAATTTTTCTCCATTACATTTTTCTGTAAAATCAACCATTAGCAAAATATTAAATAAAACCTTGAATTATAGCCATACTTATACTTGAATTATAGACCTTCTCCACAATTTCCCTTTAACACGCATTCTACTAAAATTCACCATTAACAAAATATGATCGAACTTGTACGCGTCACGTGATTTTCTCTTCCGCGATCTACAATATACCTTCGAGCGAACTTTCGAAGGCAAGAACCGACGGGGAAGCGTCAAAGTCTCAGAGCCCGAAGTTCTTCCGCCGGGATCTAATTATCAGTTTCGCAAGTTGCGAAATTAATAAAACTGTCTTCCGGCTCCTCTGTGTTCGCTTATATCGTCGTCCGCTGAATTATATCGTGCGTCTCGGAAGATCCCGGCTTTGAGGGGCGTCGGCCCTCAAAGTCTCGTTACATTACGAAATCTCTCGAGTTTCCTTCTTATCGGGCGGGGCGACGGATGAAAAGAAAGTCCGCCGGCAAAGGATGAGAGTGGAAAGGGTGCACTCGGGGTCTATGAATTTCGTGCCGCCGAGAAGATGTGGGAGGATTGTTATTGCGTCGGTGAAACATCAGGATGGGACAGAAAAATTGGGGGAGTTAGAGGGTGGGTCATCGAAATAAGGTGACCCAGGTGGTGGGTCACAAAAAAATTATGCCGCATATGATGGGTCAGAGAGATTGCAAAATGCATCACAAACATATCATGACCCATGTGGTGGGTCATAGGAATTTCAGTATTTATGTAACGCGTCGTAGAAAATGCCATGACCCATAGGGTGGGTCACAGAAATTCTACAATGCGTGACAAAAATATCGTGACTCATACGGTGGGTCAGACAGATTTCATGACCCATACGGTGCGTCATAAAAATGTGAAGATCCATAAGGTGGGTCATAGAGATTCACATGACGCATGCGGTGCGTCACAAAAATATGAGGACCCATACGGTGGGTCATAAAATTCTCATGACGCACACGGTGCGTCACAAAAATGTCATGACGCACACGGTACATCACAGAAAATATTATGACGCAAATGGTGCGTCATAAAAATAACAGGACCCATACGATGGATAATAAAAATTTCATGACGCATACGGTGCGTCATAAAAATGTGAGGACCCACACGGTGGATCATACAGATTTCGTGACGCAGAAGGTGCGTCACAAAAATATGAGGACCCATGTGGTGGGTCACAAAAAAATTATGCCGCATATGATGGGTCAGAGAGATTGCGAAATGCATCACAAACATATCATGACCCATGTGGTGGGTCATAGGAATTTCAGTATTTATGTAACGCGTCGTAGAAAATGCCATGACCCATACGGTGGGTCACAGAAATTGTACAATGCGTGACAAAAATATCGTGACTCATACGGTGGGTCAGACAGATTTCATGACCCATACGGTGGGTCATGAATATTTCATGACGCATACGGTGCGTCATAAAAATGTGAAGATCCATAAGGTGGGTCATAGAGATTCACATGACGCATGCGGTGCGTCACAAAAATATGAGGACCCATACGGTGGGTCATAAAATTCTCATGACGCACACGGTGCGTCACAAAAATGTCATGACGCACACGGTGCATCACAGAAAATATTATGACGCAAACGGTGCGTCATAAAAATAGCAGGACCCATACGATGCGTCATAACAATGTGAGGACCTATACGGTGGATCATAGAGATTTCGTGACGCAGAAGGTGCGTCACAAAAATATGAGGACCCATGTGGTGGGTCACAAAAAAATTATGCCGCATATAATGGGTCAGAGAGATATCAAAATGCATCACAAACATATCATGACCCATGTGGTGGGTCATAGGAATTTCAGTATTTATGTAACGCGTCGTAGAAAATGCCATGACCCATAGGGTGGGTCACAGAAATTGTACAATGCGTGACAAAAATATCGTGACTCATACGGTGGGTCAGACAGATTTCATGACCCATACGGTGGGTCATGAATATTTCATGACGCATACGGTGCGTCATAAAAATGTGAAGATCCATAAGGTGGGTCATAGAGATTCACATGACGCATGCGGTGCGTCACAAAAATATGAGGACCCATACGGTGGGTCATAAAATTCTCATGACGCACACGGTGCGTCACAAAAATGTCATGACGCACACGGTGCATCACAGAAAATATTATGACGCAAACGGTGCGTCATAAAAATAGCAGGACCCATACGATGCGTCATAACAATGTGAGGACCTATACGGTGGATCATAGAGATTTCGTGACGCAGAAGGTGCGTCACAAAAATATGAGGACCCATGTGGTGGGTCACAAAAAAATTATGCCGCATATAATGGGTCAGAGAGATATCAAAATGCATCACAAACATATCATGACCCATGTGGTGGGTCATAGGAATTTCAGTATTTATGTAACGCGTCGTAGAAAATGCCATGACCCATAGGGTGGGTCACAGAAATTGTACAATGCGTGACAAAAATATCGTGACTCATACGGTGGGTCAGACAGATTTCATGACCCATACGGTGGGTCATGAATATTTCATGACGCATACGGTGCGTCATAAAAATGTGAAGATCCATAAGGTGGGTCATAGAGATTCACATGACGCATGCGGTGCGTCACAAAAATATGAGGACCCATACGGTGGGTCATAAAATTCTCATGACGCACACGGTGCGTCACAAAAATGTCATGACGCACACGGTGCATCACAGAAAATATTATGACGCAAACGGTGCGTCATAAAAATAGCAGGACCCATACGATGCGTCATAACAATGTGAGGACCTATACGGTGGATCATAGAGATTTCGTGACGCAGAAGGTGCGTCACAAAAATATGAGGACCCATGTGGTGGGTCACAAAAAAATTATGCCGCATATAATGGGTCAGAGAGATATCAAAATGCATCACAAACATATCATGACCCATGTGGTGGGTCATAGGAATTTCAGTATTTATGTAACGCGTCGTAGAAAATGCCATGACCCATAGGGTGGGTCACAGAAATTGTACAATGCGTGACAAAAATATCGTGACTCATACGGTGGGTCAGACAGATTTCATGACCCATACGGTGGGTCATGAATATTTCATGACGCATACGGTGCGTCATAAAAATGTGAAGATCCATAAGGTGGGTCATAGAGATTCACATGACGCATGCGGTGCGTCACAAAAATATGAGGACCCATACGGTGGGTCATAAAATTCTCATGACGCACACGGTGCGTCACAAAAATGTCATGACGCACACGGTGCATCACAGAAAATATTATGACGCAAACGGTGCGTCATAAAAATAGCAGGACCCATACGATGGATCATAAAAATTTCATGACGCAAACGGTGCGTCATAAAAATATGAGGACCCATACGGTGGATCATAGAGATTTCGTGACGCAGAAGGTGCGTCACAAAAATGTGAGGACCCATGTGGTGGGTCACAAAAAAATTATGAGGCATATGATGGGTCAGAGAGATTGCAAAATGCATCACAAACATATCATGACCCATGTGGTGGGTCATAGGAATTTCAGTATTTATGTAACGCGTCGTAGAAAATGCCATGGCCCATAGGGTGGGTCACAGAAATTGTACAATGCGTGACAAAAATATCGTGACTCATACGGTGGGTCAGACAGATTTCATGACCCATACGGTGGGTCATGAATATTTCATGACGCATACGGTGCGTCATAAAAATGTGAAGATCCATAAGGTGGGTCATAGAGATTCACATGACGCATGCGGTGCGTCACAAAAATATGAGGACCCATACGGTGGGTCATAAAATTCTCATGACGCACACGGTGCGTCACAAAAATGTCATGACGCACACGGTGCATCACAGAAAATATTATGACGCAAACGGTGCGTCATAAAAATAGCAGGACCCATACGATGCGTCATAACAATGTGAGGACCTATACGGTGGATCATAGAGATTTCGTGACGCAGAAGGTGCGTCACAAAAATATGAGGACCCATGTGGTGGGTCACAAAAAAATTATGCCGCATACGATGGGTCAGAGAGATTGCAAAATGCATCACAAACATATCATGACCCATGTGGTGGGTCATAGGAATTTCAGTATTTATGTAACGCGTCGTAGAAAATGCCATGACCCATAGGGTGGGTCACAGAAATTGTACAATGCGTGACAAAAATATCGTGACTCATACGGTGGGTCAGACAGATTTCATGACCCATACGGTGGGTCATGAATATTTCATGACGCATACGGTGCGTCATAAAAATGTGAAGATCCATAAGGTGGGTCATAGAGATTCAGATGACGCATGCGGTGCGTCACAAAAATATGAGGACCCATACGGTGGGTCATAAAATTCTCATGACGCACACGGTGCGTCACAAAAATGTCATGACGCACACGGTGCATCACAGAAAATATTATGACGCATGCGGTGCGTCATAAAAATAGCAGGACCCATACGATGGATCATAAAAATTTCATGACGCAAACGGTGCGTCATAAAAATGTGAGGACCCATACGGTGGATCATAGAGATTTCGTGACGCATGCGGTGCGTCACAAAAATATGAGGACCCATGTGGTGGGTCACAACAAAATTATGCCGCATATGATGGGTCAGAGAGATTGCAAAATGCATCACAAACATATCATGACCCATGTGGTGGGTCATAGGAATTTCAGTATTTATGTAACGCGTCGTAGAAAATGCCATGACCCATACGGTGGGTCACAGAAATTGTACAATGCGTGACAAAAATATCGTGACTCATACGGTGGGTCAGACAGATTTCATGACCCATACGGTGGGTCATGAATATTTCATGACGCATACGGTGCGTCATAAAAATGTGAAGATCCATAAGGTGGGTCATAGAGATTCACATGACGCAAGCGGTGTGTCACAAAAATTTGAGGACCCATACGGTGGGTCATAAAATTCTCACGACGCACACGGTGCGTCACAAAAATGTCATGACGCACACGGTGCATCACAGAAAATATTATGACGCAAACGGTGCGTCATAAAAATAGCAGGACCCATACGATGGATCATAAAAATTTCATGACGCAAACGGTGCGTCATAAAAATGTGAGGACCCATACGGTGGATCATAGAGATTTCGTGACGCAGAAGGTGCGTCACAAAAATATGAGGACCCATGTGGTGGGTCAGAAAAAAATTATGACGCATATGATGGGTCAGAGAGATTGCAAAATGCATCACAAACATATCATGACCCATGTGGTGGGTCATAGGAACTTCAGTATTTATGTAACGCGTCGTAGAAAATGCCATGACCCATAGGGTGGGTCACAGAAATTGTACAATGCGTGACAAAAATATAGTGACTCATACGGTGGGTCAGACAGATTTCATGACCCATACGGTGGGTCATGAATATTTCATGACGCATACGGTGCGTCATAAAAATGTGAAGGTCCATAAGGTGGGTCATAGAGATTCATATGACGCATGCGGTGCGTCACAAAAATATGAGGACCCATACGGTGGGTCATAAAATTCTCATGACGCACACGGTGCGTCACAAAAATGTCGTGACGCACACGGTGCATCACAGAAAATATTATGACGCAAACGGTGCGTCATAAAAATAGCAGGACCCATACGATGGATCATAAAAATTTCATGACGCAAACGGTGCTCATAAAAATGTGAGGACCCATACGGTGGATCATAGAGATTTCGTGACGCAGAAGGTGCGTCACAAAAATATGAGGACCCATGTGGTGGGTCACAAAAAAAATATGACGCATATGATGGGTCAGACACATTGCATAATGCGTCTGAAAAATATCATGACCCATGTGGTGGGTCATAAAAATGTCATGACGCATACGGTGCGTCATGGAAATGTTATATTTTTGTGAAGCGTCACAAAAGTGGAATGACCCAGGTGGTGAGTCACAAAAAAATTATGACGCATATGATGCGTCATAAAAATGTGATGACCCATACGGTGGGTCATAGAGATTTCATGACGCATAAGGTGCGTCACAAAAATATGAGGATCCATACGGTGGGTCACAAAAATTGTATAATGCATCATGAAAATGTCAGGACCCATACGGTGGGTTTTAAAATTCTCATGACGCACATGGTGCGTCACAAAAATGTCATGGCGCACACGGTGCGTCACAAAAAATGTTATGACGCACACGGTGAGTCATAAAAATATCAAGACCCATACGGTGGGTCACAAAAATTGTATAATCTCTTATAAAAATCTCATGACGCACACGGTGCGTCACAAAAAATAATATGACGCACACGGTGCGTCATGAAAATTTTATGAATTATTTGAAGCGTCACAAAAGTGGAATGACCAGGTGGTGAGTCACAAAAAAAAAAATTATGACGCATATGATGCGTCATAGAAATGTCAGGACCCATATGGTGGGTCATAAAATTCTCATGACGCACACAGTGCGTCACGAAAAAATATTATGGCGTACGCGGTGCGTGACAAAACTGTCATGACGCACACGGTGCGTCACAAAAAATATTATGACGCACACGGTGCGTCATGAAAATATCACGAAACATATGGTGAGTCACAAAAATTGTACAATGTGTCACAAAAATATCATGACCCACACGGTGGGTCACAAAAATCTCATGACGCATATTGTGCATCATAAAAATGTAAGGACCCATGCGATGGATCATAAAAATTTCATGACGCATAAGGTGCGTCATAAAAATATGAGGACCCATACGGTGGGTCACAAAAATTGTACAGTGTCCCACAAAAATATCATGACCCACCTTGTGGGTCACAAAAATCTCATAACGCATATTTTGCGTCATAAAAATGTGAGGACCCATACGGTGGGTCATAGAGATTTCATGACGCATATGGTGCGTCATAAAAATATGAGGACCCATACGGTGGGTCACAAAAATTGTATAATGCATCATAAAAATGTCAGGACCCATACGGTGGGTCATAAAATTCTCATGACGCACACGGTGCGTCACAAAAAAATATTATGACGTACACGGTGCGTCACAAAAATGTCATGACGCACACGGTGCGTCACATAAAAATATCAGGACCCATACGGTGGGTCACAAAAATTATACAATGTCTCACAAAAATATCATGACCCACACTGTGGGTCACAAAAATCTCATGGCACATGTTTTGCGTCATAAATATGTAAAGACCCATGCGATGGATCATACAAATTTCATGACGCATACGGTGCGTCACAAATATATCATGACTCATACGGTGGGTCACAAAAATTTCATGACGCATACGGTGCGTCACACGGTTCTATTGTCGCATATTTTGTCTCACAAAAATTCTGTGACCCACACGCTGAGTCACGGGATTCTCATGACGGACAAGGTGCGTCACAAACATTTATTAACTCATATTTTGCTTTATAAAAATTCCGCGACTCATGCTGTGGGTCACAGATATGTGATGACGCAAAAGGTGCGTCACAAAAATGTCATGACTCAAAAGGTGGGTCACTAAAATATCATGACGCACAATAAAATATTGTGACGCACACGGCGATTGAAAAACAAAATATCAGGACCCATACGCTGGATCATAAAAATGTCATGACGCACACGGTGCGTCACAAAAAATTATTATGACACACACGGAGCGTCATGAAATTTTATAAACTCATATATGTTTCCTAACAAATATTTCGTGACCCATACGCTGGGTCACATGATTCTCGTGACGCACACGGTGCGTCACAAAAATATTATGACGCACGTGATGCGTCATACAATTTTATTATCTCACATTTTGTCTCATAAAAATTCCGTGACCCATACGCTGAGTCACAAGATTCTCATGACGCACAGGCTACGTCACAAAAATATTATGACGCACATGGTACGTCATGCAATTTTATTACCTCATATTTTGCCTCATAAAAATTCTGTGACCCATACGATGGGTCACAAGATTCTCGTGACGCACACGGTGCGTCACAAAAATAATTTGATGCACATGATGCGTCATACAAGTTTATTACCTCATATTTTGCTTCATAAAAATTCCGCGACCCATACGCTGGGTCACAAAATTCTCATAACGCACACGGTGCGTCACAAAAATATTATGACGCACATGGTGCGTCATACAAGCGTATTACCTCATATTTTGCTTCATAAAAATTCCATGACCCATACGCTGGGTCACACGATTCTCGTGACGCACGCGATGCGTCATACAATTTTTATTACCTCCTATTCTGCCTCAAAAAAATTCCGTGACCCATACGCTGGGTCACAAGATTCTCATGACGCACATGGTGCGTCATACAATTTTTTTACCTCATATTTGCTTCATAAAAATTCCATGACCCATACGCTGGGTCATAATATTGTCATGACGCACACGGTGCGTCACAAAAATATTATGACGCACATGCTGCGTCATACAAGTTTATTACCTCATATTTTGCTTCATAAAAATTCGATGACCCATACGCTGGGTCACAGAATTCTCATGACGCACACAGTATGTCACAAAAATATTATGACGCACATGTTGCGTCATACAATTTTATTACCTCATATTTTGCTTCATAAAAATGCCATGACCCATACGCTGAGTCACAAGATTCTCGTGACGCACACGGTGCGTCATACAATTTTATTACCCCATATTTTGCTTCATAAAAATTCCGTGACCCATACGCTGGGTCACAAGATTCTCATGACGCACATGGTGCGTCATACAAGTTTTTTACCTCATATTTTGCTTCATAAAAATTTCGTGACCCATACGCTGGGTCACAAGATTCTCATGACGCACAGGGTGCGTCACAGAAATATTATGACGCACATGGTGCGTCATACAAATTTGTTACCTCATATTTTGCTTCATAAAAATTCGATGACCCATACGCTGGGTCACAAGATTTTAATGACGCACACGGTGCGTCATACAATTTTGTTACTTCGTATTTTGGTTCCTAAAAATTCCATGACCCACACGCTGGGTCACAAGATTGTTATGACCCACACACTGTGTCACAAGATTCTTTTGACCCACACGCTGGGTCACAAGATTCTCATGCCATCTCCAATTTTCCCTCCTAATTCATCATTACCCATTAACCCACACATTTTCAACTCCTTGCCTCAAACAGTTTCACATTCCGCTCATTCGCGAACTACTTCAACGACGCACGCAAGAAAATGATTAAAATGCCCGCAGTTGGAAGACGAAAGGCTCTTCGCGCGGTTCTCGGAAACGACTCGTTCGAAAACAAACGGGACGATCCGAGTTTCTAGCTGCGAAATTTTCCAGGAATAGCCGGCATATTAATATTAATGAGCCGAACGCCGTGTCGCTTAAGTGTAAAATGGCGGAAGACGGTTCAAGGAGATGTTCGACTCATCATTTCAGCGAAACTGCGTTTCGGATGATTTTTATCGGCCTGGACAGTTAATGGGTGATTTTAGGAAAAAATGCTCGGGACAAAAATTACGCGGGAGACAAGCCTGAGGAACTTTTGTCTGAAACGTTTTCGGCTGAGGCGGCTATTAGTGGAGTTATGCAAATAATGACGTCGATTGGGTTTAATGAGGCGTGCGTTAATGAGGCAGGTGTGGAATATGCTGAATGGTTGGGTTTGGAGAAAAATGTTTCAGACGAAAGTTGCACAGAAAGTTATCCTGAATAATGTTTGTTTGATACATTTTTGGGTAAAATCGATATTATAGTGGATTATGGGATTTATTCTGTTGGATGGCGATAAATGTCGATGATGCATGTCGATATATAAAATGTTTCGTTAATGATGAATTTTAGAGAAAAATGTTTCGAACAAAAGTCATGGGGAATGAGTTTCTGTGTAACTTTTGTCTGAAACATTTTCTCCTAGAACCAACATTTTTCCCCATTACCCCATATAATATCATCAACCACTCCGCCATTCCGCAGACAGGTCTGCGTAATTATATTTTTAATGAAATAATTACTTCATAATCGATTTTGGAGGAAAATGTTTCAAACAAATGTCATGCGGAATGAGTTTCTGCGTAACTTTTGTCTGAAACATTTTCTCCTAGAACGAACATTTCTCCCCATTACCCCATATTATATCATCAACCACTCAGCCATTCCGCAGACAGGTGTGTGTAATTATACTTTTAATGCAATAATTACTGCATTATCGATTTTAGAGAAAAATGTTTCAAACAAAAGTCATGCGGAATGAGTTTCTACAAAAGTTTTGTCGGAAATATTTTCTTCTAGAACCAACATTTTTTCCTGTTACCCCATATAATATCATCAACTACTCCGTTATTCCGCAGACAGGTGTGCGTAATTATACTTTTAATGAAATAATGTCTCCATAATCGATTTTAGAGCAGAATGTTTCGAACAAAAGTCATGCGAAATGAGTTTCTGCGTAACTATTGTCTGAAACATTTTTTCCTAGAACCAACATTTTTCCCCATTACCCCATATAATATCATCAACCACTCAGCCATTCCGCAGACAGGTATGCGTAATTATACTTTTAATGAAATAATTTCTCTATAATCGATTTTAGAGAAAAGTGTTTCAAACAAAAGCCATGCGGAATGAGTTTGTGCGTAACTTTTGTCTGAAACATTTTCTCCTAGAACCAACATTTTTCCCCATTACCCCATATAATATCATCAACCACTCAGTCATTCCGCAGACAGGTGTCTGTAATTGTACTTTTAATGAAATAATTACTGCATAATAGATTTTGGAGAAAAATGTTTCAAACAAAAGTCATGCGGAATGAGTTTCTGCGTAACTTTCGTCTAAAACATTTTCTTCTGAAACCAACATTTTTCCCCATTACCCCATATAATATCATCCACCACTCCGCCATTCCGCAGACAGGTGTGCGTATTTACACTTTTAATGAAATAATTTCTCCATAATCGATTTTAGAGAAAAATGTTTCGAACAAAAGTGATACGGAATGAGTTTCTGCGTAACTTTTGTCTGAAACATTTTCTCCTAGAACGAACATTTTTTCCCATTACCCCATATAATGTCATCAACCATTCAGCCATTCCGCAGACAGGTGTGCGTAATTATAGTTTTAATGAAATAATTGCTGCATAATCGATTTTAGAGAAAAATGTTTCGAACAAAAGTCACGTGGAATGAGTTTCTGCAAAACTTTTGTTCGAAATATTTTTTTCTAAAACGAAAATTTTTCCCCATTACCCCATATAATATCATCAACTACTCCGCCATTCCGCAGCCAGGTGTGCGTAATTACACTTTTAATGAATTAATTACTCGATAATCGATTTTGGAGAAAAATGTTTCAAACAAAAGTCATGCGGAATAAGTTTCTGCATAATTTTTGTCTAAAACATTTTTTCTTAAAACCAACATTTTGTGCCATTACCCCATATAATATGATCAACCACTCAGCCATTCCGCAGACAGGTGTGCGTAATTATACTTTTAATGAAATAATTAATTCACAATCGATTTTAGAGAAAAATGTTTCAAACAAAAGTCATGCGGAATGAGCTTCTGCGTAACTTTTGTCTGAAACATTTTCTCCTAGAACCAACATTTTTCCTCATTACCCCATATAATATCATCAACTACTCAGCCATTCCGCAGCCAGATGTGCTTAATTATACTTTTAATGAAATAATTACTTCATGATCGATTTTAGAGAAAAATGTTTCAAACAAAAGTCATGTAGAATGAGCTTCTGCATAATTTTTGTCTAAAACATTTTTTCTTAAAACCAACATTTTGTGCCATTACCCCATATAATATCATCAACCACTCAGCCATTCCGCAGACAGGTGTGCGTAATTATACTTTTAATGAAATAATTACTGCATAATCGATTTTAGAGAAAAATGTTTCAAACAAAAGTCATGCGGAATGAGTTTCTGCGTAACTTTTGTCTGAAACATTTTCTCCTAGAACCAACATTTTTCCCCATTACCCCATATAATATCATCAACCATTCAGCCATTCCGCAGACAGATGTGCGTAATTATACATTTAACAAAATAATTTCTCCATAATCGATTTTAGAGAAAAATGTTTCGAACAAAAATCACGCGGAATGAGTTTTTGCATAATTTTCGTCCGAAACATTTTTTTCTACACCCAACGCTTTTGCCCATAACCCCATAAAACATCGTCAACCCACAACCACGCGCACCTTTCATTCACCAGCACCCCAAGACCCCCTCCCCGCAGCCCCATGAACACCCCATAACCAACTCCCCCAATTCGCATACCCGCAGAAAATTCCTGGCCAAACACTGCCACCAGAATCCGCCTCGGCAAACTGCACACAAAAGTCGCATCTCGCCACACACCGATAATGATCCATTGATCGGCGACTGTTGATATAAATCTCGCCGGCGTCCATAAACAGGCAATTCATACTACTTATTCGCGCAAACACGTCCCCGCGTGTGCAACTCCGGCTCTGTCTACGTGTGTGTACAAAAGGCATATAGACACGTTCAATTGCGCCGCGACAGAAGTTTGACGACAAAATATTTGTCGCTCAAACATCGTGCCGAAACGCTCCGTCTCTCTCCGACTGAGGCCGACTAATGCACTCCGCTGCTTTTTTACATGTTACACATTAGTCACCGCACTCTCGACGACGAGGATCTAGGAGAAGGTCCACGGAATAAGGAATTTTCAGAGGGAGGACGGTAGGTGAGAAATTTTAGGGGGGTCGTGCGGAAAGGAATAAGTATGGGAGGGGTGTATTCAATTAATTTGAAATTTGGGGAGAGAAAGGCGCGTTTTACAAAATTTGAATATCGAATGCATTCGTAATTTCGGATGAAAAAATTGCAAAACTAAATTTGACGATGGGAAATTTGAAAGTTGTTATATGTTGTATTGAATTAATTTGTAATTCGAAGTAAAAAAAATACAGTTCCAAATGTGAAGAGGGAAAATTTGGTAACTGCAAAATTTGAAAGAGTAAATACGGAAGGGCTGTATTTAATTATTTTGTAATTCGTAGTGAAAAAAATGTAGTAAATATGATAGAGGAAAATTTTAGGGGGGTGTCAGGGGTCGCGTAGGAAGGAATAAGTATAGGAGGGATATATTTAATTAATTCGAAATTTGGGGAGAGAAAGGCGCGTTTTACAAAATTTGAATATCGAATTAATTCGTAATTTCGGATGAAAAAAATTGCAAAACTAAATTTGACGATGGGAAATTTGAAAGTTGTTATATGTGGTATTGAATTAATTTGTAATTTGAAGTAAACAAAAATGTAGTTCTAAATATGAAGAGGGGAAATTTGGAAATTGCAAAATTTGAAAGAGTAAGTACGAAAGGGCCGTATTTAATTATTTTGTAACTCGCAGTGAAAAAAATGTAGTAACTAGGGCAAAGGGAAGTTTTATGGGGGTGTCGGGGGTTATGTGTCAAGAAATAGTAAGGAATAAGTATGGGAAGATTGTATTTTATTATTTTTGCAGTTTCGGGAGAAGAAAGAGTGCAGTTCCAAATATGAAGAGAGAAAAATTGGAAATTTGCAAAATTTGAAAGATTAAATACGGAATGACTGTATTGAATTAATTTGTATTTCGGATTGAAAATAAATGTAGTTTCAAATATGAAGAGGGAAAATTTGGTAACTGCAAAATTTGAAAGTTTAAATACGGAAGGACTGTATTGAATTAATTTGTAATTTACAGTGAAAAAAATTGCTAATTGAAATTTGACAAGAGGAAATTTGAAAATTGTTAAATTCGAAAGAATAAATACGGAATGACTATATTGACTTAATTTGTAATTCGGAGTGAAAAAATTTAGTTCCAAATTTGACGAGGGAAAATTGGGAAATTATTACATGAAAAAGAGGAAATATTAATAGGCTTAAATTATGAAAAAGCTATTCAATTAATTTATAACTCTATATTGAATTAATTTGTAATTCGGGATGAAAAAAAAATTGTAGTGCCAAATATGACGACGAGTAATTTGGAAATTGCAAAATTTTAAAGATTAAATACGGAATGACTGTATTGAATTAATTTGTAATTTACAGTGAAAAAAATTGATAACTGAAATTTGACAAGAGGAAATTTGAAAATTCTTAAATTCGAAAGAATATATTGACTTAATTTGTAATTCGGAATGAAAAAATTTAGTTCCAAATTTTACGAGGGAAAATTTGGAAATTGTTAAACGGAAAAGAGTAAATATTAATAGGCTTGAATTATTAAAAAGCTATTGGATTAATTTATAATTCTATATTGAATTCATTTGTAATTCGCGATGAAAAAAAATTGTAGTGCCAAATATGAGGATGAGAAATTTGGAAATTGCAAAATTTGAAAGATTAAATACGGAATGACTGTATTGAATTAATTGTAATTCACACTGAAAAAAATGTAGATTTAAATATGACGAAGGGAAGTTTTAAATTTGCAAAATTCGAAAGAGTAAATACAGAATGTCTGTATTGAATTAATTTGTAATTTACAGTGAAAAAAATTGCTAATTGAAATTTGTCAAGAGGAATTTTGACAATTGTTAAATTCGAAAGAATATATTGACTTAATTTGCAATTCGGAGTGAAAAAAATTGAATTCCAAATTTGACGAGGGGAAATTTGCAAATTGTTACATGGAAAAGAGTAAATATTAATAGGCTCGAATTATTAAAAAGTTGTTGAATTAATTGATAATTCCATACTGAATTAATTTGTAATTCGCGATGAAAAAAAATTGTAGTGCCAAATATGAGGATGAGAAATTTGGAAATTGCAAAATTTGAAAGATTAAATACGGAATGACTGTATTGAATTAACTTGTAATTCACACTGAAAAAAATGTAGATTTAAATATGACGAAGGGAAGTTTTAAATTTGCAAAATTCGAAAGAGTAAATACAGAATGTCTGTATTGAATTAATTTGTAATTTACAGTGAAAAAAAATTGCTAATTGAAATTTAACAACAGGAAATTTGAAAATTGTTAAATTCGAAAGAATAAATACGGAATGAGTATATTGACTTAATTTGTAATTCGGAATGAAAAAAATTTAGTTCCAAATTTGACGAGGGGAAATTTGGAAATTGTTACATGGAAAAGAGTAAATATTAATATGCTTAAATTATTAAAAAGCTATTGAATGAATTTATAATTCTATATTGAATTAATTTGTAATTCGCAATAAAAAAAAATTGTAGTGCCAAATATGAGTACGAGAAATTTGAAAATTGCAAAATTTGAAAGATTAAATACGGAATGACTGTATTGAATTAATTTGTAATTTACAGTGAAAAAAATTGCTAATTGAAATTTGACAAGATGAAATTTGAAAATAGTTAAATTCGAAAGAATAAATACGGAACGAATACATTGACTTAATTTGTAATTCAGAGTGAAAAAAATTTAGTTCCAAATTTGACGAGAGGAAATTGGGAAATTATTACATGGAAAAGGGTAAATATTAATAGGCTTGAATTATTAAAAAGCTATTGAATTAATTTATAAATCTATATTGAATTAATTTGTAATTCGCGATAAAAAAAAAATTGTAGTGCCAAATATGACGACGAGAAATTTGGAAATTGCAAAATTTGAAAGATTAAATACGGAATGACTGTATTGAATTAATTTGAAATTCACAGTGAAAAAAATGTAGATTAAATATGACGAAGGAAAGTTTGAAATTTGCAAAATTCGAAAGAGTAAATACAGAAGGTCTGCATTGAATTAATTTGTAATTTACAGTGAAAAAAATTGCTAATTGAAATTTGTCAAGAGGAATTTTGACAATTGTTAAATTCGAAAGAATATATTGACTTAATTTGCAAATCGGATTGAAAAAAATTTAGTTCCAAATTTGACGAGGGGAAATTTGGAAACTGTTACATGGAAAAGAGTAAATATTAATAGACTTAAATGATTAAAAAGCTATTGAATTAATTTATAATTCTATATTGAATTAATTTGTAATTTGCAATAAAAAAAAATTGTAGTGCCAAATATGACGACAAGAAATTTGGAAATTGCAAAATTTTAAAGATTAAATACGGAATGACTGTATTGAATTAATTTGTAATTCACAGCGAAAAAAATGTAGATTTAAATATGACGAAGGGAAGTTTGAAATTTGCAAAATTCGAAAGAGTAAATAGAGAATGTCTGCATTGAATTAATTTGTAAGTTACAGTGAAAAAAATTGCCAATTGAAATTTGTCAAGAGGAATTTTGACAATTGTTAAATTCGAAAGAATATATTGACTTAATTTGCAATTCGTAGTGAAAAAAATTTAGTTCCAAATTTGACGAGGAGAAATTTGGAAATTGTTACATGGAAAAGAGTAAATATTAATAGGCTTCAATTATTAAAAAGCTATTGAATTAATGTATAATTCTATATTGAATTAATTTGTAATTCGCAATAAAAAAAAATTGTAGTGCCAAATATGATGACGAGAAATTTGGAAATTAAACAATTTGAAAGATTAAATACGGAATGACTGTATTGAATTAATTTGTAATCCACAGTGAAAAAAATGTAGATTTAAATATGACGAAGGGAAGTTTGAAATTTGCAAAATTCGAAAGAGTAAATACAGAATGTCTGTATTCAATTAATTTGCAATTTACAGTGAAAAAAATTGCTAATTGCAATTTGACAAGAGGAATTTTGACAATTGTTAAATTCGAAAGAATATATTGACTTAATTTGCAATTCGGAGTGAAAAAAATTGAATTCCAAATTTGACGAGGGGAAATTTAGAAATTGTTACATGGAAAAGAGTAAATATTAATAGGCTCGAATTATTAAAAAGCTGTTGAATTAATTGATAATTCCATATTGAATTAATTTGTAATTCGCGATAAAAAAAAATTGTGGTCCCAAATATGACGATGAGAAATTTAGAAATTGCAGAATTTGAAAGATTAAATACGGAATGACTGTATTGAATTAATTCGTATTTCGGTTTGAAAATAAATGTTGCACCTGGTGCGTCATGCAATTTTATTACCTCATATTTTGCTTCATAAAAATTCCGTGACCCATACGCTGGGTCACAAGATTCTCATGACGCACACAATGCGGTAATGCATGACAGAAAGTATGACCCATTGGATTGGTCACGTAAATGTAATTCATATTGTAGATCACAAAAATTGTCATGACGCACTTTGTGCGTCATAAAACTTTTTTTCTTAATGTGTTCCGTTACAGAAAAATTGGCATGACCCATGTAATGAGTCACAAAAATAATATGACGCATATGGTGCGTCATCAAAATTTCGTGACCCACACGCTGAGTCACAAATCCATTAAGAATGTAATGCATCACAAAAAATATGACCCATAGGATGGGTCACAATAATGTAACTCACATTGTAGGTCACAAAAATTGTCATGGTTTGTTGTCAAAAATTGTCAAATTGTTGGTTGTGGGTTAAATACGTTTTATGTGGTTATGGGGAAAAATGTTGGTTCTAGGAGAAAAATGTTGGTTCTAGGAGAAAATGTTTCAGACAAAAGTTACGCAGAAACTCATTCCGCATGACTTTTGTTTGAAACATTTTTCTCTGAAATCGATTATGCAGTAATTATTTCATTAAAAGTATAATTACGCACACGTGTCTGCGGAATGGTTTAATGGTTGATGATATTATATGGGGTAATGGGAAAAAATGTTGGTTTTAGGAGAAAATGTTTCAGACAAAAGTTACGCAGAAACTCATTCCGCATGACTTTTGTTTGAAACATTTTTCTCTAAATTCGATTATACAGTAATTATTTCATGAAAAGTATAATTACGTACACCTATCTGCGGTTTGGCTGAGTGGTTGATGACATTATATGGGGTAATGGGGAAAAATGTTGGTTTTAGCAGAAAATGTTTCAGACAAAAGTTACGCAAAAACTCATTCCGCATGACTTTTGTTTCAAACATTTTTCTGTAAAATCGATTATGCAGTAATTATTTCATTAAAAGTATAATTACGCACCCCTGTTTGCGGAATGGCTGAGTGGTTGATGATATTATATGGGATAATGGGCAAAAATGTTAGTTCTAGGAGAAAATGTTTCAGACAAAAGTTACGCAGAAACTCATTCCGCACGACTTTTGTTTGAAACATTTTTCTGTAAAATCGATTATACAGTAATTATTTCATTAAAAATATAATTACGCACACCTGTCTGCGGAATGGCTGAGTGGTTGATGATATTATATGGTGTAATGGGGAGAAATGTTGGTTCTAGGGGAAAATGTTTCAAACAAAAATTACGCAGAAGCTCATTCTGCATGAATTTTGTTTGAAACATTTTTCTCTAAAATCGATTATAAACTAATTATTTCATTAAAAGTCTGACTATGCGCACCTATTTACAAAATGGCTGGGTAATTCGGGTTGTATGGGGTAATTGTGAAAAATGTTCAGTGCAGAAGAAAATGTTTCAGAGGAAAGTTTCGCAGGAATTCATTCCGCGTAACTTTTGTCCGAAACATTTTTCTCTAAAGTTACTTGTTTATACATATATATTTATTTACATACATTCGTAGATAACAAACTTTGCTGTCCACAACAAACTATACAAAAAAACCTTTCGTATCCTAAACCAACTGCCTGCTTATTAGATTACCTCTTCCAAACAGGCAATAATTTGTATTATTCCTCCTTCTGAAAATGTTTTACTCTTCAGCAAATGAATTCAATTGATCTTTTCGCCTGCAAGGCGTCGGCTGTGTGTTTTGGCATCTGACGACGTGCGAAGGCGTGATAAGAGGCGGGCGATGTGTTAAAAATGGACGGCGTGCGTTGCGTGTGACGTGCGTTGCGATATGTGTGTCACATGCGACACACTCGGCCGAGATTATTTTTAGGAACGCGGCTGACGACATTTTCGCAGGCCGAGCGTCGATTGCTGGGCTTCAAAAGTCGAAACTCGGGGGTATTCAGTGAGTTTAACACTAAAAAGTCTGAAACTTAGTATATACCGATATTGTCCAAATATCAAAATGACTGCATTGTGAAAGAATAACTAATGTGTAAAGAAATTTATTTGCAATTAAGTTTTAATGCGTTTTTTATATTATTTACAGTTATATAACAGGTTATTAGTAAATATTGACTGTTTTTAATGATCTTATCTCATATTTCCGAAAGTACCATGTGTATACCAGGTTGTTCAATAAGTTTTGTTTTGTTTTGTTGAGGGCGTTGCGACTAGTCCAAATTTGTTTCTGTTTTGTTGGTTCACTCTTCTTATCAACGTATGTGAAGGTTCATTTCAATCAGTCAATTCATTCTTTGTTTACAAGCCATTTAGTGTCGCCGTGTCACAGTATTTTCGACAATGGAAAAAATTGAATATCGTGCAGTGATAAAATTCTTATTTTTGGAAGGTGTAGCACCAAAAGAAATTCACGAACGAATGTTAAGAGTGTATAATGAACGTTCACCTTCAATTAGAACAGTAGAAAGATGGGTTGCTGAATTTAAACGTGGTCGTACAAGCCTTGAAGACGATCCACGTGAAGGACGTCCAAAAACCGCATCAACACCATAAATCGTAGCCAAAGTACAGGATATGGTCTTGGAAGATCATCGATTGACTGAGAGGGATTTAGTAGAGGCTCTACACATCTCATTAGGCAGTGTGAGTCATATTTTAAATGAAATTTTGGGTTTTAAGAAGCTGTATGCACAATGGGTGCCGCATTCGCTAACAATTGAACAAAAACACATTCGAATGCGACTTTCTGAACAACATTTGGAGCGTTTTAAAAAGGATAAAGTGGATTTTGTGCGTCGATTCATCACTATGGATGAGACTTGGGTCTATCACCATGATCCTAAATCAAAACAAGAGGCTAAAGAGTGGTGTTCGGCTGGTTGTTCGGCTTCGAAACGAGTTCGTGTCCAGAAATCGGCCAAGAAGGTTCTGGCATCAGTTTTTTGGCATGCGAAAGGAATTTTATTTGTGGATTACTTGCAAACTGGTAAAACAATTAATTCTGAATGTTATTGCAACCTTTTGGACCAGTTGAAGGAAAAAATTCGTGAAAAAAGAGCCGGTTTGCAGAAGAAAAAAATCCTTTTTCATCAGGACAACGCACCGTGTCACAAGAGCATTTTGACAATGGCTAAAATCCATGAATTAAAGTTCGAATTGTTGGAGCATCCGCCGTATTCACCAGATTTCGCCCCCAGCGACTTCCATTTGTTTCCAGAACTCAAAAAATGTATGCGTGGCAAGCGTTTTTCGTCAAATGAAAAGTTCATAACGGCTGTTGAAGCGTAATTTGCAGACCTTCCGGAATCTCACTTCAAAACGGGATGCGATCCACAGATTGGAGGATCGTTGGAGCAAGTGCATTAATGTTCAGGGAGATTATACTGATGAATAATAAAGTGTATTTTGAACCATAACATTGTGTTTTTCTTATCGAACGACAAAACTTAGTGAACAACCTGGTATATATATGTATATAGCAATGCGACTGACCACATTTTCACAAAATTATATTTGTTTCAGATAAAAATATGTATATATATAGGATAACACGGTATTTTATACGCATATTTGTATGTATACATGTGTATATATGCATGCACATGTAAGTGTAATTCTCATATTCATTGTCATGAATTCTCATTCACAATTCTTACCTTTTACCTTTGCATTCTTAAACCATTCGAGACGACGATTTTTTTCGAACACGGTCCCCAGGAGCGAAATTTTTTTTTTCTCCACATTGTTCATTTTTAATGAAAAACATGTTTACTATGGAAATCACCGAATTCGTAAGTGAATTCACATAAATAAGATCATTGCACACCAGGTGTGCAGCTTGCTCCTCGGAAAATTTTTATTGCGAGGAACGGATTGAACACCATGTGTGCAATGTAAAGTAAAATGAAAATACACCATTAAAAAATTTATGAACATTTATTTCAAAAATAGTTAGATACTATAAAATCGTTATTTTGTTTTCAGTAATAAGGAACAGAATCTAATGCAAAGAAAATGTTTAAAAAGTAGTAAAAAGTTAAAAAAAGATAAGTTGAATAATGAAAAAAATAACAAACGAGAAAATAATTTTTAGAAAAATGTTCACAGATAACAAAGTAATGTAACTCAGTAATATAAAGGAAAATATAATTTGTAAATACACTTTTAGCAAACAGTACACTGATCGTAAAGTAATTATACATTAGTTGGTTGATGGTAGCGCTTGAAACATTCTCCCAAACATAATCCAGGATTACCGACACAAGCAGGACAAGAGTAATTATTACGTTTATATTTTCCTTCTTTGTAGGACTGTCGGCAATTCATAGTATTTTACATGTAAGAAAGGCTTGAAATAATTTTTATATTTTTGGTACACAGTAAAACCAATGCCAAATTTTGTTTTCCTGTACCTTGCAGATTTTATTAGTTCAAGGAAAATCTTATTTCGACGACTAGTTTACTCAGAATAACTGATAATTGCACATTACTGTTATTGCACACACGGTGTGCAAGCCGTCTTATAGCCTCGGAAATCAATTGCACACACGGTGTGCAATCGGTCTCGAATGGGTTAATATTCCAATCCATCACAATTGATGACGCACCGTGTGCGTCATAACGAAAAATTTTGATGTTTTCTTCTGACAAAATTGATGACGCACCATGTGCGTCATGACAAAAATTGAGAAATTTCAATATTTCCTTGCGTCAAAATTGATGACGCACCATGTGCGTCATGACAAAAATTGAGAAAATTTCAATATTTCCTTGCGTCAAAATTGATGACGCAACGTATGCGTCATGACGAAATATTTGAAATCTTAATATTCCATTCCATCAAAATTTATGACACACCATGGTCGTCATAACGAAAAATTTTGATGTTTTCTTCTGACAAAATTGATGACGCACCATGTGCGTCATGACAAAGATTGAGAAATTTCAATATTTCCTTGCGTCAAAATTGATGACGCAACGTATGCGTCATGACGAAATATTTGAAATCTTAATATTCTATTCTATCAAAATTGATGACGCACCGTGTGCGTCATGACGAAAAAATTTGATATTCCCTTCTGACAAAATTGAAGACGCACCATGTGCGTCATGACAAAAATTGAGAAATTTCAATATTTCCTTGCGTCAAAATTGATGACGCAACGTATGCGTCATGACGAAAAATTTGGAATCTTAATATTCCACGCCATCAAAATTGATGACGCACCGTATGCGTCATGACGAAAAATTTTATTATTTCCTTCTGACAAAATTGATGACGCACCATGTGCGTCATGACAAAAATTGAGAAATTTCAATATTCCCTTGCGTCAAAATTGATGACGCAACGTATGCGTCATGACGAAAAATTTGGAATCTTAATATCCCACTCCATCAAAATTGATGACGCACCATATGCGTCATGACAACAAATTTTAATACCTTGCAGATTTCATTTATTCAAGGAAAATCTTATTTCGACGACTAGTTTACTCAGAATAACTGATAATTGCACATTACTGTTATTGCACACACGGTGTGCAAGCCGTCTTATAGCCTCGGAAATCAATTGCACACACGGTGTGCAATCGGTCTCGAATGGGTCAAATTCTCACATTATATTACCAAATTTTTACATTAAATTCCGAAATTCTTAGATTATTTTTCCTGAATTCCTGTATTCTAAACTCTTACATTATTTTTCCTGTATTCTTATATTCATACTGCATAAATTCTACATCTTCATTCTTAAATTCTCACGTTCATTCTCATATTGATAATCCATATTTTCTACCTCCGCATTCTTAAATTCTGACATTAAATTCCTAAATTCTTACATTCACATTTCTAAATTGTCACATTAAATTCCTGAATTTATACATTAATTTTCCTCTATTCCTGTATCAATACTACACACTTCCTGTATCGTCATTCTTAAATTCTCACATTAAATTCTTAAATTTTTACATTAAATTCCGAAATTCTTGTATTCATACTGCATGGTTCCTACATCTTTATTTTTAAGTTATAATGTTTATTTTGACGAATTTTCATATTCATAATTCTTACCTCGTACCTCCGCATTCTTAAATTCTCGCATTAATACTCGTAAATTTTCACATTAAATTTCTAAATTCTTGCATTAATTTTCCTGTATTCTTATATCCATACTGCCCACTTCCTATACCATAATTTTCAAATTTTTCCATAAATTCCTTAAATTCTTATATTCACATTCACAAATTCTTGCATTACCTTTTTTAAATTAATTTCGAATTCATTCACATTTCTAAATTCTTCTTTTATTTTCCCTATATTCTTATATTCACACCGCATATTCTTATATTCATACAACTTAATTTAAAAATTCTCCGGTCCATTCCCCCAAATCTCTATTTTCCCCATAACCCCCATAAATCCCCATACCCCCGCCTCCACATTCGAAAAATTCCGTTCCCAAAATCGAGCCCCATTCCTTCAAAATCCACCCAAAATCCCATCTCCAAAATCCGAAAACCCAAAATTCAAAATTCCCCATAACCCAATTTCCATGGTCTCCATAACCGCTGCTTGAGAAAAGCGTCCACCATCCGAAGTTTCTTCCCGAGTCGCCTCCCAGGCCAGCAGCCGGGGCCGCCCACCCGCGACGTCGGGAGACGTGGTCCGACGTGGTCCGACGTGGGCCGACGTCGGCAGGCGTCGGGAGGCGTCGGCACATGGAAGGTCGTGTGACGCGGCGAAGACGGGAAGCGAAGAGAAGAGAAGCGAGCGGCCATTTCTAAACTCCGGCTGTGCAAATATTGATCGACTCGTCGTCGTCGTGTCGGCGACGAGGCGCGACGAAAAATTCCACGGCCTCAGAGAGGAAAGACTTGGAGAACGGCGAACGTGGAGAACGGGACGAGGTGCGCCGGGTCAAGGGAGGGGGGCTGCGGGGAATATTTTAATGGCGGAATATTAAGCATGGGATGTGTAAGGCGGTTTCGAGGTTTGGAGAATGCGATGGATGTGGTTTGGGATATGTTGAGTTTAGGAAATAATGTTTTAGAGGAAAGTTGTAGAGGAGGATGCGGGGAAGAGTTTTTGTTTGAAAGGTTTTGTTGGGAAATTGATGGGTTTCGAGATATGATTAATAATAGCGGAGTATTAAGTAAACTTTGGACCCCCGGGGTCCTTTGAATATTGGGAAAAATGCAATGGATATGTTTAGGTATATGTTGAGTTTAGGAAATAATGTTTTAGAGGAAAGTTGCAGAGGAGAATGCGAGGAATAGTTTTTGTTTGAAAGGTTTTGTTGGGAAATTGACGGATTTCAAGATATCATAAATAATAGCGGAGTATTAAGTAAACTTAGTACTCCCGAGGTGCTTTGGATATTTAAAGAAAATACAATGAATATATTTTGCTGAAATATTGATTTTATAGAATAATATTTCAGAGCAAAGTTGTAGATAAGAATGCGAGGAATAGTTTTTGTTTGAAAGGTTTTGTTGGGAAATTCACGGGTTTTGAGATATCATAAATAATGGTGGAGTATTAAGTAAACTTAGTACCCCCGGGGTGCTTTGAATATTTAAACAAAAAACAATGAATGTATTTTGCTGAAGTAATGATTTTATAGAATAATGTCTCAGAGCAAAGTTGTAGGTAAGGATGTGAGGAATAGTTTTTGTTTGAAAAGTTTTGTTGAGAAATTGACGGGTTTCGAGATATCATAAATAATAGCGGGGTATTAAGGAAACTTAGTACCCCCGGGGTGCTTTGAATATTTAAAGAAAATACAATGAATGTTTTTCCTGAAATATTGATTTTATAGAATAATGTTTCAGAGCAAAGTTGTAGATAAGAATGTAAGGAATGGTTTTTGTTTGAAAGGTTTTGTTGGGAAATTGACGGATTTCGAGATATAATAAATAATAGCGGAATATTAAGTAAACTTAATACCCCCGAGGTGCTTTGAATATTTAAAGAAAATACAATGAATGTATTTTGCTGAAGTATTGATTTTATAGAATAATGTTTCAGAGAAAAGTTGTAGATAAGAATGTGAGGAATATTTTTTGTTTGAAAGGTTTTGATGGGAAATTGACGGGTTTCGAGATATGATAAATAATGGCGGAGTATTAAGTAAACTTAGTACCCCCGGGGTGCTTTGGATATTTAAAGAAAATACAATGAATGTATTTTGCTGAAGTATTGATTTTATAGAATAATGTTTCAGAGCAAAGTTGTAGATAAAAATGTGAGGAATAGTTTTTGTTTGAAAGGTTTTGTTGGGAAATTGACGGGTTTCGAGATATCATAAATAATAGCGGAGTATTAAATGAACTTAGTACCCCCGGGGTGCTTTAGATATTTAAAGAAAATACAATGAATGTATTTTGCTAAAGTATTGATTTTATAGAATAATGTTTCAGAGCAGAGTTGTAGATAAGAATGTGAGGAATAATTTTTGTTTGAAAGGTTTTATTGGGAAATTGACGGGTTTCGAGATATCATAAATAATGGCGGAGTATTAAGTAAACTTAGTACCCCCGGGGTGCTTTGGATATTTAAAGAAAATACAATGAATGTATTTTGCTGAAGTATTGATTTTATAGAATAATGTTTCAGAGCAAAGTTGTAGATAAGAATGTGAGGAATAATTTTTGTTTAAAAGGTTTTGTTGGGAAATTGACGGGTTTCGAGATATAATAAATAATAGCGGAGTATTAAGTAAACATAGTACCCCCCGGGTGCTTTGGATATTTAAAGAAAATATAATTAATGTATTTTGCTGAAATATTGATTTTATAGAATAATGTTTCAGAGCAAAGTTGTAGATAAGAATGTGAGGAATAGTTTTTGTTTGAAAGGTTTTGTTGGGAAATCGACGGGTTTCGAGATATGATAAATAATAGCGGAGTATTAAGTAAACTGAGTACCCCCGGGGTGCTTTGAATATTTAAAGAAAATACAATGAATGTATTTTGCTGAAGTATTGATTTTATAGAATAATGTTTCAGAGCAAAGTTGTAGATAAGAATGTGAGGAATAGTTTTTGTTTGAAAGGTTTTGTTGGGAAATTGACGGGTTTCGAGATATAATAAATAATAGCGGAGTATTAAGTAAACTTAGTACCCCCGGGGTGCTTTGAATATTTAAAGAAAATACAATGAATGTATTTTGCTGAAGTATTGATTTTATAGAATAATGTTCCAGAGCAAAGTTGTAGATAAGAAGGTGAAGAAGAGTTTTTGTTTGAAAAGTTTTGTTGGAAAATTGACAGATTTCGAGATATCATAAATAATAGCGGGATATTGAGTAAAATTAGTACCCCCGGGGTGTTTTGGATATTTAAAGAAAATACAATGAATGTATTTCGCTGAAGTATTGATTTTATAGAATAACGTTTCAGAGCAAAATTGTAGATAAGAATGTGAGGAATAGTTTTCGTTTGAAACGTTCTGTTGAAAAGTTGACAGTTTTCAAGATATTATAATTAAAGGCGGAAAATGTTAGATTCTGGGAGGTCCTTGACAATGGTTGAAGAAAGTGATTGATGTATTTTGGTAAATATTGATTTTACAAAATAATGTTTTAGATGAAAGTTGTAGGCACAAATGTGTAGAAGTGTTTTCATTTCAAACATTTCATTGGGAAATCAACGGGTTTCGAAGTATAATAAATAATGAGGAAATATTAAGTAAACTTAGTACCCCCGGGCTGCTTTGAATATTGGGAAAATGCGATGGATATGTTTTGGTAAATGTTGAGTTTAGGAAATAATGTTTTAGATGAAAGTTGTAGAGGAGAATGTAAGGAAGAGTTTTTATTTGAAAGGTTTTGTTGAGAAATTGACGGGTTTCGAGATATAATAAATAATGAGGGAATATTAAGTAAACTTAGTACCCCCGGGCTGCTTTGAATATTGGGAAAATTCGATGGATATATTTTGGTATATGATGAGTTTGGAAAACAATGTTTTAGATTAAAGTTGTAGAGGAGAATGTAAGGAAGAGTTTTTGTTTGAAAGGTTTTGTTGAGAAATTCACGGGGTTTGAGATATAATAAATAATGTCGCTTGTGTATGATTCTAGGGGGTTCCCTGTGAATAGTTTATGAATATGATGGATATATTTTTGTAAATATTGATTTTAGAAAATAATGTTTTAGATAAAAGTTGTAGTGAAAAATACGGGGAAGAGGTTTTGTTTGAAACATTTTGTTGGAAAATTGACGGATTGCGGGATATAATAAATAATAGCAAATATTAAAGGAGTTTAAGAGGTACCTTCTAATTAGTTGAAGAAATCGATGGATATGTTAGGGTAAATATTGATTTTAGAAAATAATGTTTTAGATAAAAGTTGTAGAGAAGAATGCGGGGAAGAGGTTTTGTTTGAAACATTCTGTTCAAAAATCGACGGGTTTCGAGATATAATAAATAATATCAAATATTAAAGGACTCTAAGAGGTACCTTGTAATTAGTTGAAGAATGCGATGGATATATTTTTGTAAATATTGAGTTTAGAAAATAATGTTTTAGATAAAAGTTGTAGAGGAGAATGCGGGGAAGAGTTTTTGTTTGAAACATTCTGTTGAAAAATCAACGGGTTTTGAGATATGGTAAATAATGTATGATGATATAACATTCTAGGAGGTGTTCTATGAATAGTTGATGAATGCTATGGGTATATCTTGGAAAACATTGATTTTAGAAAATAATGTATTACATAAAAGTTGTAGAGGAAAATACGGGGAAGAGTTCTTGTTTGAAACATTCTGTTGAAAAATCAATAGGTTTCGAGATATAATAAATAATTGCAAATGATGTTAAATTATCCAAGTACATTTCATAAATAATCCCACCAAATTTCATAGAGTTGCAACGGCTGTACACATTAATTAACAATTATTACGGATACCTTAATCACCGTTCGCGCTACTTAAAAAAAATCCATTCACCAATTTTCAACATTTCACAAATCATCCCCTAAACCCAAACTTACCCTTGCCTCTTCACATAAAAACCCCTGGACAAAAATTCTTTATCCCACCCCAATAATTTCCATTCCCCATATTTTCCCGAGCCTTCAATTTTTCACAATCTTTTCAATCAATTTTTCTACATTTCCCCAATTTTTACCATTTTTCACCCCAAAGTTCCCGTATCTACCGGTGTCCCAAAAAATAAAAAAAAAGAATGAATAAAAATATTTCGACCACCCAAAATGTCGGCTCCTGACTTCTTTTTTATTCGAAGAAAACGGAGTGCATTTTGAAGGCCGGTCGGAAAAGTTGGGTGCAAAAAAGAAGGAAATGGAGGATGGTGAAAATGAACGTTCAAACGGAGGGCCTAAGTAATGAACGCGTCGCTAACCAGAACGACGTTTGCCGTGGAAATTAGTTCCTCGAGCGTCGCCGGACAGGAGGATATTGTTGCTGGTTTGCGCGTTGGAATGAAGTGTGTGTGTGTGTATGTGTGAAGTGATTATATGCGCGTGTAGTGATGATACGTGTAATCGTAAAATTGTACATGTGATATGTATATATAAAGAGAGAGAGGGAGTATGGGCATCGCAATATTATTGCATTTAGGTACGTATATAATAAAACGCAATGTAATTGTGTATACATATATAGTAAAAAGCAATTTATAAAAGGCACTATATAAAAGGCAATATAAGATGTGTGCATAAGTTGAAATGCAATTATATATATATGTAATTTAGTAAAACGCAATATAAAATTTTGTATACATGTGTACTAAAAGCCAATATAATTGCATTTCATCTTATATATATATGATACTATATAATATAATACTAAAGCATATCTATGTGTATCTGTATATTGTTTATATAGTGTATATATAATTTATAAAATGGAATATATATATATATATATATATATATATGGACCGCAATATTATAGTATTTATACATATATATAATAAAACGCAATATAATTGCATTCCAACTTGTATATATATATATATATACATGTGTGTGTGTGTGCAAAGCAAAATCCAATTATATTTTGTTCCTACATATACAAAATTGTATATATATAGTTTGTACATCACAATATATATATATGTATATAATTTATTAAACATATATAATTGTGTATACATATATATATAGTAAAAGGCAATGTATAATTTTGTATACGTATATGATAAAACGCAATATAATGGCATTTCAACTTATGCATATATATGTATATATGTATAAGTTGAATACATATATATATATATATATATATATGTATATATTTATTTTCCAGAATAATGTTTTGTAGAGTGTATGTGTGTAGAGGAGGATGTGGGGATATAGTTTTTGTTTGAAAGGTTTTGTTGGGAAATCGACTTATTTTCGAGATATCATATATATACGGAAAATTAAATAAACTTATATGTATATGCATGTGTATATGCTAATACATATCTATGTGTATCTGTATATGTTATATAGAATATATTGTGTATATAGAAAGTTGTAGAGAAGAATGTGGGGAAGAGTATATATATATATATATGTTGGGAAACCGACGGGTGTGATAGATATCATAAATATATAATAAAAGTAATATAATTGCATTCCAATATTTATATATATATATATATATATATATTACACAAGTATTGATTCTATAGAATAATGTTTCAAAGTAAAGTTATAGAGGAGAATGTAAGGAAGAGTTTTTGTTTGAAACGTTTTGTTGGGAAACCGACGGATTTCGAGATATCATAAATAATAGCGGACTTATGTAAGTATATATATGTATAAGTTGAAATGCAATATATATATATAATTTAGTAAAACGCAATATAATATTGTCCACAGTTACATGAACATATACATTTCAGCGGATATATATATGTAATTATATATATATATATATATATATATATATATATATATATATAACGCAATATAATGGAATTTCAACGTATGCATATATGTATATATGTATAAGTATATATATATATATATGTATATATATAAGTTGAAATGCAATTATATTGCGTTTTGGTATACGTGTATAGAAAATTTTATACATGCGCATAAGCGGAAACGCAATTATATATATATCTACACATTTCATTAGTAAAACGCATACAAATGTTGTATGTATATATATATGTAAATGTCATATATACAAAATCAGACGTTTACAAAATTATGTTTATGTATATATGTTATATATATGTATAACCTCATTCGTATGCGCATTTAATATTGTCCACAGTTAATTTCGAACACATTTCATTTCACGCATTATAGCATGCTCTTGTGCTGTATATTTAAGTACATTGCATAATATACTACTGTAATAATAATTCATGTGATTGTAACACAACAGTGTATGTACAATAAATATTTATATATATATATATATATATATATACTTTGATTTGGCGGTTTAATATTGTGCAAGAACCGTTCATAATATACTATATATATATAAATTGTATAAATTGTAATATAATGTATAAGTTGAAATGCAATTATTTTGCGTTTTATTATATATGTATACAAATATTATAATATTGCGGTCCACATATACATATATATATATATATATATATATATATATATATATAAGTGTTTATATGTATATATATATTTAACAAAAATATAATCAATAAATAAATAAGCAAAATACAAATTCATTAAATTTTATTATATATATATACATATATTGAAATTTTAATATTGAGATCTTTTGAAAGATAGCAAGATGGTACTATATACTTTCACTGTATACAAATATAGGTGGTATACTTTTACAGATGTTTTTCTATATATAGGCATATACATATTTTTATGCAAATATGTATATGAATATATGTTGAAATGCAATTATATTGAAATGCATGTGTTAGCAGGCACTACCATTACATATTTGGATGACGATTATATACACATTAGCATTGACAAAATCTATTCGCGAAATTTTATATGTACATATATTTATATATATGGTTTTTGTTTTTTCTTTGTATAAAATATACGCATTATAGCATGCTTTCTAATCCCCATATATAAGTACAGTGCACAATATACTACTGTAACCATAATTCATGTGATCGTAACACAACAGTATATGTATAATAAATTTTGAAATACTATCATATTGTGATGCACATACTGTATAACTTGCATGGGCGGTATATATATGAACGGTTCATAATATATTATTGTTATATACCCAAATTCGTCAATACGCCATATTTTACCTAAGAAACTACATTTCTTATGTACAATTATATCATTCACTTTCCCATATAGAAGTTTTGCCTAAATTCGTTAATATTCTTGTCCAACATTCCCTGCTTTTCCACATATTTATTTTTCTAAATTTGTCAATACGCAAGATTCCATTATATCCATACATTATATCTATACAGATTCCTCAATATTCATTTCACACAATATACTATACCGATTTTGCACCATTCCATATTCTTCATCCATATTCCCAACATTCCCACAGAATAGAACGTCCAAACCCCATAAACGACACATTATACCTATTACGCGCACTTTCCCAACCTCAATACAAAATTACAATTTCCACCCCTTACCTCTTGAAATATAATAATAGTACTATAGGTTTTCCATGTGACATTCGTAGACTTCGACATGCTCGTTCTCTTTCTGAACTGCTAAACGCTCGTAACGAGTCATTAGCGTCGTTAGGTTAGCGTCATTAGTTTGTCGCCGCGAGGTTAACACGTGGCAGGCGAAAAGTCGCACAGCTGTTTCGTCAATTCGTCATTATTCTGAGTATGCTGAAAATTGTGAATATGCCGACTATGGTGAAAATTATGAGTATTGTGAATATGGTAGTAAATGAAAGGGTAGAGTGGAAGTGGAAGTATAGGCATAAATGTAAATGAAAATATAAGGGTTGTTATGTGTGTAAACTAAGGGGGTACATACACCTAGAAATTTTGAAAAAATGCATTTTTCGTTTTTTGTATATTCAAAAAGTATACGGGTTTGAGAATAGCTCCTGCAAGTTTCAAAGTGATTCTTTAAAAATTGTTGGAGGTATAGCATTTGAAGCGAGACAGTCACATTTCTTTCGTTAGTAGCTGTCCGTTAAATAAAAATTGACGACGCACCGTATGCGTCATGACGGGAATTTTGAAAAATTCTTTACTTTTTTTTATAGGCCAAAAAAGACCAATTTCTACCCTAAAACATCGCTTTTTTTTACTTAAACGTCCGCCATTTTCACAAAAATCGATATTTCTAAAATCGGCCACGACAAAGACTAGATAATTTTATATAGTTTAAGAAAATTCATTTTTCAAATTTTTTCAACATCGTTTTACGCCAAGCACAATATCTCCACCATTTTAAAAAAATTTTATTTCAAATTTATTCTGATACATGTTCTAATAATGTACTTTAATGTAAAGAAAAGTCGGATTAATTACACGCATTACAGTTCCCAAAAAATATTCCTAAAGAGTGCCTATTTTTAACGTCTCTAGGTGTAGGTGCCCCCTTAAGTGGCAATACAAGTGTAAAGTAGAAATGGAAGTAGAAGTGGAAGTATAGGTGTAAATTTAGGTAGAAGTAAATGTATGAGTACAAGTATAAATATAAGGATATGTACTAGTATATGTGTAAGTATAACTAAAGTATAAGTAGAAGTAGAAGTCGAAATATAGGTATAAATATAACTATATGTGGAAGTATACGTAAAAGTTTAGTTATTGGCATAGGTTTTATCAGAAATGTAAGTATATAAGTAAATGAATAAGTATAAGAATAAATAAAAGTATAGATATAGGCACAGATATTATTAGAAATACAAGTATATGTATAGGTATACATATGAGTATAAGTATAAATATAAGTATAAATACAAATAAATAAGTATAAGTATATGTATATGTATAAGCATAAGTAGAAGTCGAGGTATTGGTATAAATATAAGTACAAGTACAGGAATAAGTTTAAGTCTAAATACATGTATACTCATAAGTAGATGTACGTGTATAAATATAAGTGTAAATATAGGTAAAAATGAAAGCATTGATACAAATAGAAGTAGAAGTGTATGTGTACATATATACATATATATGTGTGCACATGTGCAAGTGTGAGCATGTAATGTGCATAAAAATAAATGCGCGTGCAATTTAATATATATAAAATCAAACGTTCACAAAATACGACATCCATAATATGCACGTGTATAAAATGTAATATACGGACAATTTTAACAAAATTTCAACAAAATTTTAAGAAAATTAAATGCGCATACAAATTACGTTATACTTATTACGCGCTTCATATTATTCTATGTCGAATTTTATGAACGTCTGATTTTGTATATTCTAAAGTGTACATATATACATATTTATATATACACATATATATACATGAAATGAAATGTGCCAACAGTCACTGTGTGCAGTATTAAATGCGCATACAAATTAAGTTATACAAATATACATCTATACATGTATACACACATTACATTTTACACGTACTTCATATTATTGTATGTCCAATTTTATAAACATCCCATTTACACAAATATAATAGGTGTACAACTTTGCTCCCGCCGTTTTTTGCATTGGACGAAAGGGAAAAACGGCGGGAGCAAAGTTGTGTACCTATTATATATATATGTACGCATAAAATTAAATGAAATGTGTATGAAATTAACTGTGGACAAAATTAAATGCGCATACAAATTAAGTTATACAAATATACATGTATCCATATATATACATGCATATACACATCTTACATTTTACAAGTACTTCATATTATGTATATCGAATGTTTTGAACGCCTGATTTTGTATATGTTAAATTATACATATATATGCATGAAATCAAATGCGCACAAAATTAACTGTGGACAATATTAAATACGCATTCAAATTAAGTAATGTCGAATTTTGTGAACGTGTGATTTTGTATAGATTAAACTGTGTACTGTTGAAATAACATGTGTACAAAATATATAAAATGAGCAGAAAATTAACTGTACACGATATTAAATGCGTATCCAAATCAAAGTATATATATATTTACATGTATGCGTGAAGTGAACTGTGCACAAAATTCATTGTGTACAATTTTAAATGCGCATACAATAGAATATGTACAAAATAAAACGTGTACAAAATTCAACATACATAATATGTATGCGTATAAAATATGTTATACGTAAAATTAAATGCCCATTACACTTTACACGGATTTCATATTATATATGTCGAATTTTGTAAAAGTCTGATTTTGTATATATAAAATTATACACACATATGTATGCATGAAATGAAATGTGTAGAAAATTAACTGTGGACAATATTAAATGCGCAAACAAATTGAAGTATACACATAGTATGCATTAAATGAAATGTATACAAACTGATATGCGCATACAAATGGAGTTATACAAATATAAATGTATGCATATATACACACATTACACTTTACACGGACTTCATATTATGTATGTCGAATTTTATGAACGTCTGATCTCGGATACATTAAATTGTATATATGTATATATATACACAAATATACAAATACACATATATACATTATTATATTATCTACTATATACTGTATAAATATATATACACATTACACTTTACACGCACTGCATATTTTGTATACCGAATTTTATGAACGTTTCATTTTGTATATATGAAATTTTAAATATATATATAATATGCACAATATTTACAATATATATATATGCACAAAATTAACTGTGGGCAATATTAAATGCGCATACAATTTAATATGTACAAAATTAAATGTTCACAAAATTCAACATACATGCGACGGAGTGCGTATAAAGTGTAATCTGTGAAAATCAAATGCGCATACAAATTAAGTTGTACAAATATACATGTATGTACATATATACATGCATATATACACCTTACACTTTACAGGTGCTTCATATTATACATATCGAATTTTTCGAACGTCTGATTTTGTATATATATATATATATATATATGCATGAAATGAAATATGCACAAAATTAATAATGGACAATATTAAATGCGCATATAGATTAAGTTATACAAATATAATAAAATAAATATTTAGCTATACGTATATTTACATTTATTATATATTATTATACATTATATTATTGTAAATTATGTACATATATATACACACTACACTTCACACTCACTGCATATTATGTATGTCGAATTTTATGAACGTCTGATCTTGTATATATAAAATTGTACATATATATATATATATATATATATGTATGCATGAAATTAAATGTGGCAAAATTTACTGTGTCCAATATTAAATACACATACAATTGACTACATACAAAATTAAATTTTCTCTTTTCTAATATGCGTGAAATGAAATGTGCACAAAATTAACAATGGACAATATTAAATGCGCATACAAATAAAGTTATACTAATATTTAGCTATATATATATATATGTGTGTACATGTATTATACATTACACATTATATTATTGTACATTATATACATATATATACACATTACACTTCACACTCACTGCATATTATGTATGTCGAATTTTATGAACGTCTGATTTTGTATACATGAAATTGTACACATATATATGTATGCATGAAATCAATGTACAGTAAAGCTTGTTTTTGTGCGGTGGATAGGGACCGCATAAAATAAATCGTACAAAGAAATATTCGAAAATTTTATAAATTCTTACATATAATAAACAATTTTGTGCGATATAGTACCTAAAATTTTTTTTATGCGGTGGATAGGGACCGCATAAAAAAAATCGGACTTAGAAAATACATCAATGATTTATGAAATAGATGAGAGAATGCTTTCAATTAAATTAGATAATTAAATTAGACCTAAAGAAATTGTAAAAATATTTAATTCTTCATTGTACATATACATGGAGAAGTTTTCATATACGTTAAATAGTTTGCTGCTACTCGTCGTAATCCAAAACGCGCATCTTCTTGTGATGGATTGGTTGAAAATCGCTTTCGTCGCTTGAAGATAGGACTTCAATTGATTTGTTTTTTGGTACCATAAACTCAGTGATCAGTTTTTGTGACGACGGTCGACTGGTCAGTTGCTTGTAAACGCCACGATAGTGAGACATGCATGATCTCAGTTCTTTTTCGAATTTTAAGCGTCTTTCCGCATTGGTATCTATTTTAAGAAAATGCGTTTCCAATTTTTTCGAGATTTGGATCCCTGCATATATTTTATCTGCTGTAATAGATTCCGGTTCTTCTTGTCCATTTTCATAATCTATCAAACTATTGATAATCTCACTATCATCGACAGTTTGGTCCTCAATCATCTCGTCCAGGTCATTATCGCCGAAAGAATCAAAGCCTTCTCCGCCGATGTTATGTGCGAGCGCACTCATTTCAGATAATAACGTTGACGCGTTTTTGGTAACGTTTCGATTAATTACACATTCGTATATTTCGTTCTCAACATGTATATGTACATTGATAGGAAACATTAAACTGGTGCTAACGCCGCTTAGATTCATATACCGCATAAAAAAAAATCGCACAAAAATAAAATCGCACAAAACCAATCGCACAAAAAAGGACCGCACAAAAACAGGTTTTACTGTAGCAAAATTCACTGTGTCCAATATTAAATACACATACAACTGCCTATATAGAAAATTAAATTTTCTCAAAATTCTTGATACATAATATGTGGTCGCCGTAAAGTGTAACGTGCGCATGGCGACGCGTAGAAAAGGTGTGAAGGTGGAAATATGCGGAATTGCGCAATGCGCGCACGTGTCGACAGGCCCGAGCAAATATCCTCGGCTCATTGTCAGACGTGGAACCCGTCTGGAGACGCAGAATGATCGGTAAAACCGGTGATGAGAGACCGAGGAAATATGTACACACGTGTGTCCACGCCCGACGACGTTTCGCCATCTTCCGCAAAATCCTAACTTCGTTTTTACTTAGCTAGCTCACGTTTTTATTCCCGAGTTTACTATATACTAGTTAATAAATGGTGCACGCGGTTATATTTATTTAAGGGGGCACATACACTTAGAAATGTTAAAAATAGGCATTCTTCAGGAATTTTTTTTGAGAAGAGTAATGCGTGTAATTAATCCGACTTTTCTTTACATTAAAGTATAATACATTATTAAAATATGTATCAGAATAAATTTTAAATGAAATTTTTTTAAAATGGTGGAGATATTGTCCTCGGCTTAAGACGACGTTGAAAAAAGGTACCAGATGCAGCTCATACAGGATTTTTTACATCGGAAACGGACCAGACTAGAATTTTCGTAAACTATATCAAATTATCTAGTCTTTGTCATGGCCGATTTTAAAAATATTGATTTTCGTGAAAATGGCGAACGTTTAAGTAAAAAAAGCGATGTTTTAGGATAGAAATTGGTCTTTTTTGGGCTATAAAAAAATAGTAAGGACTCTAGAAAAAATCTACTACGACAAGACTGCCTTTTTTCGTTTAGATGAAGTCCTCCAAATTTGGAGTAAATCGGTGCAGCCGTTTCCGGAATATGTCTGGTACCCCTTTTAAAAACACGATTTCGAGGGAAACGCGTTTAAAGTTCGACATTCGGTTAAAATGTAGATAAATTCTTTTTTTTTAAACTTACACAGAGTCATCCACTCCAGGGCCATATAGCGAAATTTCCCCAAATGTAGCGGCATCAAAAACTTCGATCCTAGCTTTCCGGCGTAATATTTTTGCACATTTTGTCGCTTTCTATGCTCCAAGCTCGGCAAAGTAGACCGAGTATTGATGAACATATGGTCCCGTAGAAATTTCCATTGCATCCATTATTGTCAGTAATCCGATCGATTAGCCCACAAAAATTTCTTGCTCCATTTAAACCAATACCCAATAAACGCGTAGCAAATATGAAGCGTCTATTAATTTCATACGCTGGTCCAATAAATGGACATGCTGGAATTGAAATTGGATTGCAAGATGGACACACAATCAAAATTTGAAAACAAAGTCCTCGAGTGCTTTCTGTTTAAAAGTCTTAAACCAAAAACCCATAAAAAATATCCAAGTTTTTCACATACACCATACATTACGCACCACTCCTTAAAAAATGGACTCAAAAAATTCCGAAATTAATTCACAATTTATTCGCGTACACCATACTCTATATATGCCCGAATAAAAAACAAATAAAAAAATTTCCAAACTAATTTCCAAATTTTCCGCCTACACCATACATTACGCACCCCTCCATACATAATGGACCCAAAAGATTTCCAAACTAATTTACAAATTTTCGCATATACCATACATTACGTATACCTGGATAAAAAATTAACCAGAAAATTCCAAAATTAATTTACAATTTTTTCATGTACATCATACTCTCCACACCCCCGAATAAAAAATGGGGCAAAAATTCCAAAATTAATTTTTAAATTATCCATATACCCCATACATTACGCACCCCTCCATAAAAAAATGGACTTAAAATATTTTCAAAATAATTTCCAAATTTTTTGCATACACCACTCTTTACATACTCCTACATAAAAAATGTCCGAAAAATTCCCAATTAATTTCGAAACTTTCCGCATACCCCACACTTGCCGCAGTTTTTTTATGCAATTTCGAAAATATGACATTTCTCGACAAAAAGTTTCAAACAAAAGTTATGCAGCATAGGAAGTTCTATAAGTTTTGTTTGAAACATTTTTCTGTAAAACACATTCTTAACATTATATTCGTTATTTTATGAATTGCATATTTGGGGTACCCGAAGTCCTCGATATAAAAGAAGTTTTTTATGTAATTTCGTAAATACGAATTTTTCGAAAAAATATTTTGAACAAAAGTTATGCAGCATAGGAAGTTCTATAAGTTTTGCTTGAAATATTTTTTTGTAAAATGCATTGTTAAGATTATATTCGCTATTTTACGAATTGCATATTTGAGGTACCTGAAGTTCTCAATATAAAAGAAATTTTTTATGAAAATTCGAAAATATGACATTTTTCGAAAAAAACTTTCAAACAAAAGTTATGCAGCATAAGAAGTTCTATAAGTTTCGTTTGAAACATTTTTCTGTAAAATACATTGTTAACATTATATTCGTTATTTTATGAATTGCATATTTGGGGTACCCGAAGTCCTCGATATAAAAGAAGTTTTTTATGTAATTTCGAAAATACGAATTTTTCGAAAAAATATTTTAAACAAAAGTTATGCAGCATAGGAAGTTCTATAAGTTTTGCTTGAAATATTTTTTTGTAAAATGCATTGTTAAGATTATATTCGTTATTTTACGAATTGCATATTTGAGGTACCTGAAGTTCTCAATATAAAAGAAATTTTTTATGAAAATTCGAAAATATGACATTTTTCGACAAAATATTTCAAACAAAAGTTATGCAGCATAGGAAGTTCTATAAGTTTCGTTTGAAACATTTTTCTGTAAAATACATTGTTAACATTATATTCGTTATTTTATGAATTGCATATTTGGGGTACCTGAAGTCCTCGATATAAAAGAAGTTCTTTTATATAATTTCGAAAATATGACATTTCTCGCAAAAATGTTTCAAACAAAAATTATGCAGCGTACGTTTCTCTATCATTTTTGTCTAAAACATTTTTTTGTAGTATAGATCGTTGGAGTTTTATTTGTTATTTTTCCCCATCCACCACACTTTACACACTCCTCTATAAAAAATGTCCAGAAAATTCCCAATTAATTTCGAAACTTTCCGCATACCCCACACTTGCCGCACCCCCAAAAATTGCAATCGCCGACTGGTTCGAAACAATGCGTGTGTCGTCGGGCCCGGGACAAGAGGGTTGTGCAAAAGAAGGGGTGGCTTGAAGAGGGTGCCGCTATCCAGCTGTGACTGCAAATAAGCGACGCTAAGCGATTCTAAGCGAGTCTAAGCGAGTCTAAGCGACGGTAAGTGATCGTGGATCCTCGATCGCCACCCGTCGATGAAAAAGCCGCAGTTAGGGGAGCCTGCCCAATCAAAATTCGACTAACTGCTATTCTATGCATGTCTCTTTTCTTCTGCGTGGTGTATCTTCGGAGATGTGTACGGTATATTCACATTTCTGAGGGTTGGTACTCCTGCGTGGAGTGTATTTAGTAATTATATATATTGTAATACATCGTCATATATATATATATATATATATATTAGTAGTAGAAGTATTACATTAATGTGCTATATTATGTACTATACTATTATACACTATATAAAAATTAAAGTACTACATTTTATAGTAGTATTGTACGAATGTACTTATATAAGTACTAACTACTAAAAGTAATTGTATATATGTATTGCATTGTCATATATATACCAGGTTGCTCAATAAATTTTGGCGTTCGATAAGAAAAACACAATGTCATTGTTCAAAATACACTTTATTATTCAGTATAATCTCCCTGAACATTAATGCACTTGCTCCAACGATCCTCCAATCTGTGGATCCCATCCCTGAAGTGAGATTCCGGAAGGTTTGCAAAATACGCTTCAACAGCCGTTATGACCTCTTCATTTGACGAAAAACGCTTGCCACGCATACATTTTTTGAGTTCTGGAAACAAATGGAAGTCGCTGGGGGCGAAATCTGGTGAATACGGCGGATGCTCCACTAATTCGAACTTTAATTCATGGATTTTAACCATTGTCAAAATGCTCTTGTGACACGGTGCGTTGTCCTGATGAAAAAGGATTTTTTTCTTCTGCAAACCGGGCCTTTTTTCACGAATTTTTTCCCTCAACTGGTCCAAAAGGTTGCAATAATATTCAGAATTAATTGTTTTACCAGTTTGCAAGTAATCCACAAATAAAATTCCTTTCGCATCCCAAAAAACTGATGCCGGAACCTTCTTGGCCGATTTCTGGACACGAACTCGTTTCGAAGCCGAACAACCAGCCGAACACCACTCTTTAGCCTCTTGTTTTGATTTAGGATCATGGTGATAGACCCAACTCTCATCCATAGTGATGAATCGACGCACAAAATCCACTTTATCCTTTTTAAAACGCTCCAAATGTTGTTGAGAAAGTCGCGTTCGAATGTGTTTTTGTTCAATTGTTAGCGAATGCGGCACCCATTGTGCACACAGCTTTTTAAAACTCAAAATTTCATTTGAAATATGACTCACACTGCCTAATGAGATGTGTAGAGCCTCTACTAAATCCCTCTCAGTCAATCGACGATCTTCCAAAACCATATCCTGTACTTTGGCTACGATGTCTGGTGTTGATGCGCTTTTTGGACGTCCTTCACATGGATCGTCTTCAAGGCTTGTACGACCACGTTTAAATTCAGCAACCCATCTTTCTACTGTTCTAATTGAAGGTGAACGTTCATTATATACTCTTAACATTCGTTCGTGAATTTCTTTTGGTGCTACACCTTCCAAAAATAAGAATTTTATCACTGCACGATATTCAATTTTTTCCATTGTCGAAAATACTGTGACACGGCGACACGAAATGGCTTGTAAACAATGAATGAATTGACTGATTGAAATTAACCTTCGCATACGTTGATAAGAAGAGTGAACCAACAAAACAAAAACAAATTTGGACTAGTAGCAACGCCCTCAACAAAACAAAACAAAACTTATTGAACAACCTGGTATATATGTATATATGTATATACATATTCGCACTATACTAGTATAAAATGTAGAACTTTAATATTATAATAGTATTATATTATAGTATATAATACAGTACATTAGTATAATACTTCTACCACAAATATATACACACCCACAGATTTGTAGTAGTATTATACGAATGTACTTATATAAGTACTAACTACTAAAAGTAATTATATATATGTAATACATTGTCATATATATACATGACATCAAATGTATACAAAATAAAATATGTACATAATATAAAGTGTCCATAAAATGTAATCTTTGTCAAATTAAATGCGCATACATATTAAAGTACGTATATATATATATATATATATATATATATATATATATATATATATATATATATGCATGAAATCAGATGTGTACAAAATTAATTTTGCATAAAACAAATCTGCGCATACAGTTTTATGTATACAAAATGGAACATATATATATATATATATATACTAAAGTACTAATATTATAATAGAGTACATTAGTATACTACTACTACTACTATATTAGTATGTTTAGTATATTAATAGTAATACTAATATGACATTCAATTTTGTTAATAGATGTAAATAACAAACATTTTTTTTTCGTAAATAACTACGTGAAACTTATTTTTAACTATTTCTTTCATCTTCTTTTTGTTTCAATGACGAGTTCGGTAAATTGCATTTTTATTTTAATTTATGTGACATTTCATTTTGTTTATAAGTGTAAAAAACGAAAATTTATTGGCAAATAAGTACAACGAAATGAATATTAATATATGTATATATAGCAAAAAGTAATACAATAAAATGATTGATACCAGTAGAAGTAGAAGTGTATGTGTATATACATACAAGATATATATATATATATATATATATATATATATATATATATATATATATATATATATATATATATATATATATATATATTTGTACTATACTACTGTAAAATGTAGTACTTTAATATTATAACAGTACTATATTATAGTATATAATATAGCACATTACTATAATTCTTCTACTACTATTATATATATATATATGTATTACATTGTCATATATATATTATATATTCGTACTATACTTGTATAAAATGTAGTACTTTAATATTGTAATAGTATTATATTATAGTGCATAATATAGTACATTAGTATAATACTTATTAATATCTGATTAATTAATAATATTATTATAATACAAATATAATAGTATTATATATGTAGTATTATAACAGTGCTATAATATATAAATATGAGTAGTATAATAATAGGTGTATTTTGTATACATAAAATTGTATACGTAATTAATTTTATACATATTTGGTCTCACGCATAGATATATGTATACATATATAACTATATGACTATAATATTGCGGATCTTCACTATTGCACGTGCTATTCACATTTCTGAGACTTGGTACTCGTGCGTGGATGTATTTAGTAATTATATATATGTAATACATCGTCATATATACTAATTGTATATATATATTAGTACTGTGGGATCTCAAATACAGGGTCCTCTAGTTGGCGGGGAAAGGACACCTATGGTCCTCATTTGTTATATTGATGTATTATACGTGACGAGCTTGTTGAATTGTGTTATTTTGGTTGCTTAGTTACGAGTTGACGAGAAGACGTGAAGACGATACGACGTAAAGACAAAAAGGCGAAACGATGAAACGACGAAAGACTAGGAAAAAAGACGAACGCGTCTTCATTGTGTTGTTGTTGTTTATACATATTATACTATCTAGTTTCACGTATTAAATTCCCACAGTACTATACTACTATAAAATGAAGTCCTTTAATATTATAATAGTACTATATTATAGTATATAATAGTATAATATATTATACAGTACATTAGTATAATACTTCTACTACTAAATATATACACTTATATATGTATACATATATTTGTAGTAGTATTATACGAATGTACTTATATAAGTACTAACTACTAAAAGTAATTATATATACATATATATATATATATATATATATATATATATATATATACATATACATTTTATGGACACTTCATATTATGTACATATTTTATTTTGTATATATTTGATGTCATGTATATATATACATACATATATATATATATACTAAAATACTAATACTATAATATAGTACATTAGAATACTACTACTACTACTATATTAGTATATTTAGTATATTAGTAGTAATACTAATATGACATTCGATTTTGTTAATAAATGTAAATAACTTTTTGTATATAAATTTTGTGTAATAAACTTTTTGTAATATTTTTGTATATTGTAAATAATGTAAATAAATTTTTTTTTCGTAAATAACTACGTGAAACTTAATTTCAACTATTTCTTTCATCTTCTTTTTGTTTCAATGAAGAGTTCGGTAAATTGCATTTTTATTTTAATTTATGTGACATTTCATTTTGTTTGTAAGTGTTAATGACGAACATCTATTCGCAAATAATTACAATGAAATGATTATTAATGTATATATGTGTATATATGCGTGCAATAAAATGTGTACAAGATTAAATTTAAATCAAATGAATTGCGCATAAAATTTTATGTGTACAAAATGAAACAATATATATATTTTCGTACTATACTAGTATGAAATGTAGTACTTTAATATAGTAAAACCACTATATTATAGTATATAATATAGTACATTCGTATAATACTTATTAATATTCGATTAATTAATAATGCTGTTATAAATATATAAACTATATTATATATTTGGTATTATAATAGTGCTATAATATATAAACATAATTAGTATAAACTAATAGGTGTATTTTGTAATTATATATATGTATTACATTGTCATATATACAAATTATACATATATTTTGTTTCATTTTGTATACATAAAATTGTATGCGCAATTAATTCTGTAGAAATTTAATTTTATACACATTTGATTTCACGCATATATATATACATGTAAATTTGTATATCTCATATGTATATACACATACATTTCTACTTCTACTTGTATCAATACTTTTTAGTTGATTACTTTTAACTTATATACTACTTATATTTATACGTACACGTATGAATATATTTGAATTTTAATATATAATATCTAATATACTACTATGTACTGTAGTACATTAGTATATTACTTATTAATATTTAATTAATTAATAATGCTATTTTTAATATAATAGTATTAAATATTTAGTATAATAACAGGTGTATTTAGTAATTATATATATCTAATACATTTTCATATATATTCGCACTACACTACTATATAATATAGTACAGTACGAATACATAAGATAATGTATTACATATATACCGTTATAAAATACACCTATTATAATACTAATTATATTTATTAATATAGTACTATTATATTTACATATTATAGCACTATTATAGCACTAAAGTACTATACTATGTAATAGTTTATTAGATACTATATATTAGAAATACAAGTATATGTATACGTATAAGTATAAGTAGTATATTAGTAAAGAGTAATAAAATAAAAGGATTGCTACATGTAGAAGTAGAAGTGTACCTGTATATATATATATATATATATATATATATATGCGTAAAAGCAAATGTGTACAAAATTAAATTTATATAAAATGAATTGCGCATACAATTTTATGTATACAAAATGAAGCGCATATATCTATATTTATTTATTTATTATATATATATTAATTCATATATTATAAAATAATTTATTATATATATATGTACGCTTTATTTTGTATACATAGAATTGTATGCGCAATTCACTCTATATAAATTTAATTTTGTACATATTTGTATGCGCATTTAATTTTACATGTATTTACATATATTTTACATTATATGTATATATATACATATATACATTAATAATTATTTCATTATAGTTATTTGCGAATAAATGTTCGTAATTTACACTTATAAACAAAATGAAATGTCACATGAATTAAAATAAAATGCAATTTATCGAACATTGAAACAAAAATAAGATAAGGAAAATAATTAAACTAAAGTGTCACGTAATTATTTGCAAAAAAATTGTTTGCGATAATACTTAGCAACAAAATTAATTGTCATATGAATTAAAATAAAAATGCAATTTACCGAAGTAGAAGTGTACCTGTATATATATATATATATATATATATATATATATATATATATATATATGCGTAAAAGCAAATGTGTACAAAATTAAATTTATATAAAATGAATTGCGCATACAATTTTATGTATACAAAATGAAGCGTATATATCTATATTTATTTATTTATTATATATATATATTAATTAATATATTATAAAATAATTATTGTTAATATATTATATAATAATTTATTATATATACATGTACGCTTCATTTTGTATACATAGAATTGTATGCGCAATTCACTCTATATAAATTTAATTTTGTACATATTTGTATGCGCATTTAATTTTACATGTATTTACATATATTTTACATTATATGTATATATATACATATATACATGAATAATTATTTCATTGTAGTTATTTGCGAATAAATGTTCCTTATTTACACTTATAAACAAAATGAAATGTCACATAAATTAAAATAAAAGGCAATTTATCGAACATTGAAACAAAAATAAGATAAGAAAAATAATTAAACTAAAGTATCACGTAATTATTTGCAAAAAAAATGTTTGCGATAATACTTAGCAACAAAATTAATTGTCATATGAATTAAAATAAAAATGCAATTTACCGAACTCCTCATTGAAACAAGAATAAGATAAAAGAAATGGTTAAAATTAAGTTTCACGTGGCTATTTAAAAAAAAAAATGTTCGTCATTTGCATTTATTAACAAAATTTAATGTCATGCTAGTATTACTACTAATATACTAAATATACTATTATAGTAGTAGTATTTTACTATATATATCGTATATATATATATATATATATATATATAAGTTCCATTTTGTATACATAAAACAGTAAGCGCAAATTTTTTTTTATGCGCAATTAATTTTGTACACATCTGATTTTATGCATATATATATATATATATACTTTACTTTGTATGCGCATTTAATTTGACACACATTACATTTTATGGATACTTCATATTATGTGTGTACATATTTTATTTTGTATACTTTTGATGTCATGATAATATATTTATATATATATACACCAATACTTATATTTATACTTATACGTATACCTATACATATACTATTTCTAATTATATGGATATTCATGTATATATACATACAATATTAATGCATATTAATTATTTTTACATTCTATACACTTGTACTATTTCACTCTGCTATTATTATACTATACGTACTATTTATTTCGTATAACATATTTTGAATACAAAACTCCATATACATAAAGATGCAAACATTACGCTCAACTTTTTTCATTTTCAAAAAAATATAAAGGGAAAAATAAAATATCCTTCTCTTATTTCTCTCCAAAACCCATATCACATTCTCGTATTATATATTTCTCTTTCACCACCGGCTGCAAGGAAAATCGCAATAACCATGGCCCCATGGTATATTTTCGTTGACGGCGTCCGAAATCTGTCCGAATGAAATCTGTCCGAAGACTAGAGGAAAACATACGGACACCGTTGAAGAACGCCGAGACGGACAGCGCGAGTGCATGGGTCGCGTGGCGGATCCATGGGAAACGTGCGCTCGAGTCCCATGGAAAATAGGGGGACGCGAGTGGCGCCTCGGGGAATTAATTTCGTGCGAAATAACAGGCGCCCAAGACGCACCGACCGACGTGGGAAGCTTCGAGGATCGCGGATATGCCGGCGAAATTTTGCGGGGTGTATGGGGAAAAGAGAAAAATTGCGTTGGCGAGGAGGGTGACGGTCTGAGAAGAAAAAGGTGGGAATGAAAGTTGGGCAGTATGGGGAGTTCTACAAGTTTTGTTTGAAACTTTTTTTTGTAGAATGCATTGTTAAGATTATATTCGGCATTTTACGAATTGCATATTTGGGGTACTTGAAGTTCTCGATATATAAGAAGTTTTTTTATGTGGTTTCGAAAATACCAATTTTTCGAAAAAATGTTTCAGACAAAAGTTGTGCAGTGTGGAGAGTTCCAAAAGTTTTGTTTGAAACTTTTTCTTGTAGAATGCTTTGTTAAGATTATATTCGGCATTTTATGAATTGCATATTTGGGGTACCTGAAGTTTTAGATATCAAAGAAGATTTTTATGCAATTTCGAATATATGACAATTTTCGAAAAAATGTTTCAAACAAAAGTTGTGCAGCATGGGGAGTTCTACAAGTTTTATTTGAAACTTTTTGCTGTAAAATACATTGCTAAGATTATATTCGTTATTGTATGAATTGCATATTTGGGGTACCTGAAGTTCTCGATATAAAAGAAGTTTTCTTATTTATTTTCAAAAGTATGACATTTTTCGAAAAAATCTCTCAAACAAAAGTTGTGCAACGTAGGGAGTTCTGCAAGTTTTGTTTGAAACTTTTTTTTGTAGAATGCATTGTTAAGATTATATTCGGCATTTTACAAATTGCATATTTGGAGTACTTGAAGTTTCCGATATCAAAGAAGTTGTTTATGTAATTTCGAATATATGATACTTTTCAAAAAAATGTTTCAAACGAAAGTTGTGCAGTATGGGAAGTTCTATAAGTTTTGTTTGAAACTTTTTTTTGTAAAATACATTGTTAAGATTATCTTCGGCATTTTATGAATTGCATAATTGGGGTACCTGAAGTTCCTCATGTCAAAGAAGTTTTTTATGTAATTTTGAAAATACGGTATTTTTAGAAAAAATGCTTCAAACAAAAGTTATGCAGCATACGAAGTTCTATAAGTCTTGTTTGAAACTTTTTTTTGTAGAATGTATTGTTAAGATTATATTCGTTATTTTATGAATTGCATACTTGGGGTACCTGAAGGATCCGATATCAAAGAAATTTTTTATGTAATTTCGAATATGTGACACTTTTCGAAAAAATGTTTCAAACAAAAGTTACGCAACATAGGAAGTTCTATAACTTTTGTTTGAAACTTTTTTTTGTAGAATGCATTGTTAAGATTATATTCGTTATTTTATGAATTGCATATTTGGGGTACCTGAAGTTCTCGATGTCAAAGAAGTTTTTTATGTAATTTTGAAAATATGACATTTTTCGAAAAAATGTTTCAAACAAAAGTTATGCAGCATAGGAAGTTCTATAAGTTTTGTTTGAAACTTTTTTTTGTAGAATGCAGCGTTAAGAATATATTTGTTATTTTATGAATTGTATATTTGAGGTACCTGAAGTTCTCGATATAAAAGAAGTATTTTCATGTGATTTCGAAAATTCGACATTTTTAGAAAAAAAGTTTCAAACAAAAGTTATGCAGCATAGGAAGTTCTATAAACTTTGTTTGAGATTATTTTTTATAGAATGCACTGTTAAGATTATATTTGGCATTTTACGAATTGCATATTTGGAGTACCTGAAGTTCTCGATATAAAAGAAGTTTTTTCATGTGAATTCGAAAATACGGTATTTTTAGAAAAAATGCTTCAAACAAAAGTTATGCAACATACGAAGTTCTATAAGTCTTGTTTGAAACTTTTTTTTGTAGAATGCATTGTTAAGATTATATTAGTTATTTTATGAATTGCATATTTGGGGTACCTGAAGTTCCCGATATCAAAGAAGTTTTTTATGTAATTTCGAATATATGACATTTTTCCAAAAAATGTTTCAAACAAAAGTTGTGCGGCAGGGGGAATTCTACAAGTTTTGTTTGAAACATTTTTCTATAAAATATATTGTTAACATTATATTCGTTATTTTATGAATTGTATATTTGGGGTACCTGAAGTTTACGATATCAAAGAAATTTTTAATGTAATTTTGAAAATATTGCATTTTACGAAAAAAAGTTTCAAACAAAAGTTGTGCAACATAGAAAGTTCTATAAGTTTTGTTTGAAACTATTTTTTGTAGCATGCATTGTTAAGATTATATTCGTTATTTTATGAATTGCATAATTCGGGTACCTGAAGTTTTCGATATCAAAGAAGTTTTTTATGTAATTTCGAAAATATTGCATTTTACGAAAAAAAGTTTCAAACAAAAGTTGTGCAACATAGAAAGTTCTATAAGTTTTGTTTGAAACTATTTTTTGTAGAATGCATTGTTAAGATTACATTCGTTATTTTATGAATTGCATAATTAGGGTACCTGAAGTTTTCGATATCAAAGAAGTTCTTTATGTAATTTCGAAAATATGGTATTTTTCGAAAAAAAGTTTCAAACAAAAATTGTGTAGTATGGGGAGTTCTACAAGTTTTGTTTCAAACTTTTTTTTGTAGAATGCATTGTTAAGATTATATTCGTTATTTTATGAATTGCATATTTGGAGGACCTGAAGTTTACGATATCAAAGAAGTTTTTTATGTAATTTTGAAAATATGGCATTTCTTGAAAAAAAGTTTCAAACAAAAGTTATGCGGCATAGAAAGTTCTGTAAGTTTTGTTTTCAACATTTTTCTGTAAAATACATTGTTAACATTATATTCGTTATTTTATAAATTGCATATTTGGGGTACCTGAAGTCCTCGATATAAAAGAAGTTTTTTCATGTAATTTCGAAAATATGACACTTTTAGAAAAAATGTTTCAAACAAAAGTTATGCAGCGTATGTAGCTCTATCATTTTTGTCTAAAACATTTTTTTATAGTATAGACCGTTCGAGTTTTATTTGTTATTTTACGATTTGCATGTTCGGACCACCTGAAATTTTCGATGTTAAAGAAGTTTATTATGTAATTTCGAAAATATGACATTATTCGGAAAAACGTTTCGAACAAAAGTTATACAACGTAAGTAGCTCTATCTATTTTGTCTAAAACATTTGTACAATAGATCGTTAGGGTTTAATTCGTTATTATTAATGTTATATTAATTTATGTTACATACTATTATATACATTTTCCACATATTATATTCTATTTTCTACATATTATATACATTCTCCTTTTTTATATTAATTTTACGAATACTCATTTCTGCACTTTAAATCCCACACCCATTACCAAAAACACATAAAACACATAAAACACTAGAGTGCAAAGAAACAAGATGGCCACTTCTCGACTTCTTTCTTGTCCCGTTGTGTTTCCCGACCGCCTGCCACCTGTTCCGCATTTCGCCCAGGCCACGGGGTTCCATGGGGATCCATGGGGGATCAAGTGGCCCGCTGGGGTGGTCTCAAGGGGTCACAACCGCCAACCACCATGAAACGAGGGGCTCGTTGTCGGCCGATTGAAATATACAATTAGCGGCCAGCCATGAAAAATTTGCGGGTCCCCGGGGTACCCCGCCAGAATTCATTACGGAGTCGCTGTTTACCGCTGATTGATTGATCGATTGGCTCCTCTGTCAGGAGAGACGCGGAGATTTTTTCCGCAGGGGTGCGGTGGTTTTTGCGAACGACTCCAAGAAATGCGGGTAGAAAGGGATTTGGTGGAAAGTGGGGATATAAGTGAAGGTACTCGAGGTAGATTGAATTAAAAAGAGAGGAAAAAACAGGGGTAGTATAGGGAATTTTGATTTCGAAATTTCATTTTAGAGATCTGCAATAATAAATTTAAAGTGGAGAGAGATGTCATATGACGCACACGGTGCGTCATGGAAAAATTTGTAATTTTAATTTTGCCACTTTGCAGTATTCTGTTCTTCACAATCAAGACATAAAATGACATGTGACGCACACGGTGCGTCATGAAAAAAATATTAAATCAAATTTTGTCACTCCACAGTATTTCAGTCTTTACCATCAAAATCGGAAATCACATATGACGCACACGGTGCGTCATGAAAAATTTACACTTTTAATTTTGTCACTTTACAATATTCCATTCTTCATCATAAAAACCGAAAATCACATATGACGCACACGGTGCGTCATGGAAAAGTTTGTAATTTTAATTTTGCCACTTTACAGTATTCTATTCTTCAACATCGAGACATAAAATGACATGTGACGCACACGGTGCGTCATGAAAAAAATATTGAGTCAAATTTTGTCACTCCACAGTATTTCATTCTTTACCATCAAAATCGGAAATCGCATATGACGCACACGGTGCGTCATGAAAAATATACACTTTTAATTTCGTCACTTTATAATATTGCATTCTTCATCATAAAAACCGAAAATCACATATGACGCACACGGTGCGTCATGAAAAATTTACACTTTTAATTTTGTCACTTTACAATATTCCATTCTTCACCGTAAAAACCGAAAATCTCATATGACGCACACGGTGCGTCATAAAAAATATTTCATTCCATTTTCTCGCATCACAGTATTTCATTCTTCAATGTCAAGAAATAAAATTACATATGACGCACACGGTGCGTCATGGAAAATTAAAGGTTTTAATTTTGTCGCTCCACAGTATTTCATTCTTCATCATCAAGGTACAGAATTACATATGACGCAAACGGTGCGTCAAGCAGATATTTTCAATTTCAATGATTCACAATATTAAATTCACAGCCGTGATACGAAATTATATATGACGCACACGGTGCGTCACGCGAGTTTTTTCAGTTTCAATTTTGTCGATCCCCAATAATAAATCCACCGTCGAGTCATAAAATGACATCTGACGCATACGATGCGTCATGAAAAAATATTAAGCACCGAGATTTTTCCGGAGGGGTGCTGTGGTTTTTGCGAACAACTCTAGGAAATGCGGGTAGAATGGGATTTGGTGGAAAGTGGGGGCAATAAGCGAAGGTACTCTTGTCAAATTGAATTAAAAAGAGAGGAAAAAACAGGGGTAGCATAGTGAATTTCAATTTCGAATTTTCATTTTAGAGATATGCAATAATAAATTTAATGTGGAGAGAGGAGATGACATATGACGCACACGGTGCGTCATGAAAAAAATATTAAGTCAAATTTTGTCACTCTACAGTATTTCATTCTTTACCGTCAAAACCGGAAATCACAAATGACGCACACGGTGCGTCATGAAAAAATTTACAATTTTAACTTTGTCACTTTACAATATTCAATTCTTCACCGTAAAAATCGAAAATCTCATATGACGCACACGGTGCGTCGTAGAAAAATTTTTAATTTTAATTTTGCCACTTTACAGTATTCTATCCTTCACCATCAAGACATAAAATGACATGTGACGCAAACCGTGCGTCATGAAAAAAATATTAAATCAAATTTTGTTACTCCAAAGTATTTCATTCTTCATCGTCAAGGTACAGAATTACATATGACGCAAACGGTGCGTCACGCAGATATTTTCAATTTCAATTTTGTCAATTCACAATATTAAATTCGCCGCCATGGTACGAATTTATATATGACGCACACGGTGCGTCACGTGAAAATTTTCAATTTCAATTTTGTCAATTCGCAATATTAGATTCACCGTTAAGGCATAATGTGATATATGACGCACATGGTGCGTCATGAAAAAATGTTCAATCTTAATTTTGTCACTTTAGAGTATTCCATTCTTCAAAATCAAGATACAAAATATGACGCACACGGTGCGTCATCTATATTGACCCAAGCAAATATTAAAATTGACACCATGTTTCAGTGTAACGCATACGGTGCTTCTACAATTCGGATGGTGACAAAATTGAAATTTGACAATAATTTTATTATAACGCATTCGGTGCGTCATCAATTTTAGTAGAAGCGAATATTAACATTTTTTGTAATGACGCATATGCTGCGTCAAGAATTTTGATCGAAGCAAATATTAAAATTCACAACATTTTTCAACGCGCCGCATACGGTACGTCAACAATTTGGTCGGCGGAAAAATGACAATTTTACAATATTTTTATCTATCAGTCATCAGTTCTCTATATCCACATTCTTGCTATTCTACTATCCCATAGTTCATAGTGTACATATTATCGATATTCCTTCTATTCCACTACTCCACAGTTCGTAATTTCCATACTATCGATATTCTTGCTATTCCACTACTCCAAAGTTCATAATTTCCATATTATTGATATTCTTGCTATTCCACTATTCCACAGTTCATAATTTTCATATTATCCACATTCCTGCTATTCCACTACCCCATAGTTCATAATTTCCATATTATCGATATTCTTGCTGTTCCAATATTCCACAGTTCATCATTCCAATATTAACATAATTACTGCTATTCCAATATTCCACAGTTCATCATTTACATATTATCCATATTCTTGCTATTTCACTATTCCAGAGTTCGTAATTTTCATATTATTCATATTCTTGCTATTCCACAGTTCATAATTTATATGTTATCGATATTCTTGCTATTCCACTACTCCATAGTTCATAATTTCCATATTATCGATATTCCTGCTATTCCACTACTCCACAGTTCATCGTTTCAATGTTATCGATGTTACCGCTATTCCAATATTCCACAGTTCATCATTTACGTAATATCCATATCCTTACTATTTCACCATTCCACAATTCCTCAGCTCCCCATACAATATTCCTGCTATTTCACTATTCGACAGGTTATCATTTCCATAATATCCATATTCCTACTATTCCACAGTTCATCACTTCCATGTTATCGATATTTTTGCCATTCCACTATTCCACAGTTCAACATTTGTGTATTATCCATATTCTTGCTATTCCACTATTCTACAATTTATCAATTCCCTATATACATATTCCTACTATTCCACAGCTTAGCACCCCATATCTATATTCCTGCTATTCCACGATTCCACAGTTCATAATTTTCATATTATCCACATTCCTGCTATTCCACTACTCCACAGTTCATCCTTTCCATAATATTAATATTCTTGCTACTCCACTACTCCATAGTTCATAATTTCCATATTATCGATATTCTTGCTGGTTCCACTATTCCACAGTTCATAATTTCAATATTAACAATATTACTGCTATTCTAATATTCCACAGTTCATAATTTACATATTATCCATATCCTTGCTATTTCACCATTCCACAATTCCTCAGCTCCCCATACTAATTCCTGCTTTTTCACTATTCCACAGTTTATAATTTCCATATTATTAATATTCCTACTATTCCACTATTCCACAGTTGATCGTTTTCCATAATATCCATATTCCTACTATTCCACAGTTCATCACTTCCATGTTATCGATATTTTTCCTATTCCACTACTCCACAGTTCAATACTTGCATATTATCCATATTCTTGCCTTTCCACTATTCCACAATTTATCAGTTCCCTATATCCATATTTCTACTATTCCACAGCTCAGTACCCCATATCTATATTCCTGTTATTCCATTATATTACTGTTCATAATTTCCATATTATCGATAGTCTTGCTATTCGACTACTCCAAAGTTCATAATTTCCATATTATTGATATTCTTGCTATTCCACTACTCCACATTTTATAATTTCCATATTATCGATATTCTTGCTATTCCACTACTCCACAATTTATCAGTTCCCTATATCTATATTCCTACGATTCCACAGCTCAGCACCCCATGTCTATATTCCTGTTATTCCATTATTTCACTGTTCATCATTTCCATATTATCAATATTCTTGCTGTTCCACTACTCCAAAATTCATAATTTCCATATTATTGATATTCTTTATATTCCACTATTCCACAGTTCATAATTTTCATATTATCCATATTCCTGCTATTCCACTATTCCGCAGTTCATCATTTCCATGTTATCGATATTCTTGCTATTCCACTACTCCGTAGTTCATAATTTCCATATTATTGATATTCTTGCTATTCCACTATTCCACAGTTCAACATTTGCATATTATTTATATTCTTGGTATTCCACTATTCCACAATTTATCAGTTCCCTACATCTATATTCCTACTATTCCACAGCTGAGCACCCCATATCTACGAGTATATTCCTGTTATTCCATTATTTCACTGTTCATCATTTCCATGTTATCGATATTCTTGCTATTCCACTACTTCATACTTCATAATTTCCATATTATTGATATTCTTGCTATTCCACTATTCCACAGTTCAACATTTGCATATTATTCATATTCGTGGTATTCCACTATTCCACAATTTATCAGTTCCCTACATCTATATTCCTACTATTCCACAGCTCAGCAACCCATATCTATATTCCTGTTATTCCATTATTTCACCGTTCATCATTTCCATATTATCGATATTCTTACTGTTCCACTATTCCACGATTGATCAGTTCTCCGTACCCACATTGCTGCTATTTCACAGTTTATAATTTCCATATTACAGATATTCCTGCTATTCCACTATTCCATAACTCATAATTTCTGCATTATTAATATGCCTGCTATTCCACTATTCCATAGTTCATCAGTGCTCCATATCTATATCCCTACCATTCTACTATTTCACAATTTATCAGCTCCTAAATCAATATTTCTGCTATTCCACTATTCCACAGTTCATCATTTCTGTGTTATCGATACTTTTGCCATTCCACTATTCCACAGATCAACATTTGCATATTATCCATATTCTTGCTATTCCACAGTTCATCATTTACATGTTATCGATATTTTTCCTAATCCACTATTCTACAGTTCAACATTTGCATATTATCCATTTTTCTGCTAAGCCACAATTTATCAGTTCCCTAAATACATATTCCCTCTATTCCCCAGCTCAGCACTCCATATCTACGTGGGTAGTCCGATAAGTACTTAGCCTACAAAAGAGAAACAAAAATTTTGGAAAATTGACGATTTATTTTTCAACATAGTCTCCTTTTAACTCGATACACTTGATCCAGCGATGCTCCAACTTCTTCAACCCGTCTGAAAAATACGTTTTCTGGAGATCTGCAAAGTAGGCCTCCGTGGCGGCGCTAACCTCCTCATTCGACTCAAATTTCTGCCCAGCGAGTGACTTTTTCAAGTTTGGGAACAAAAAGAAGTCACACGGGGCCAAATCTGGAGAATACGGTGGATGGGGCAGCTGTTCGTAGCCTAATTCAACGAATTTGGCTGTAGCTTGGGCAGAGGTGTGAGCCGGTGCGTTATCGTGGTGAAAGAGCACTTTTTTCTTCGCCAAATGGAGCCGTTTTTTCCTTAATTCGGCGTCGAATCGGCTCAATAATTCGGCATAGTGCAGCCCTGTGACTGTTTTGCCCTTCTCCAGGTAGTCTATGTAGATCACACCTTGGGATCCCAGAAAACGGTGGTCATCACCTTTCCGGCCGATAGGACACTCTTCGCCTTCTTCGGAGCACATTCGCCGGGCACAGTCCACTGTTTCGACTGTTCCTTGGTCTCTGGTGTGTACCAGTGGATCCACATTTCGTCGACAGTCACAAAACGACGTAGAAACTCTTTCGGATTGCGCTTAAACAGTGTCAAACACTGCTCTGAAGTGGTCTCACGGATACGCTTGTTATCCGGAGTGAGCAAACGCGGCACCCATCGAGCAGAAAGCTTTCTCATGCCCAATATTTCATGCAGGATATGCCCACATTTCATTGCTGGATCAAATGTATCGAGTTAAAAGGAGACTGTGTTGAAAAATAAATCATAAATTTTCCAAAATGTTCGTTTTTCTTTTGTAGGCTAAGTACTTATCGGACTGCCCACGTATATTCCTCTTATTCCATTATTTCACTGTTCATAATTTCCATATTATCCATATTCCTGCTATTCTACTATTCCAGTATTCCACAATTTATCAGTTCCCCGTATCTATATTCTTGCTATTCCACAGTTCATCAGGTCATAATTTCCATATTATCGATATTCTTGCTGTTCCACCATTACACAGTTCATCAGTTCTCCATATCCACATTTCTGCTATTCCACTATTTCATAGTTCGTCAATTCTGCATATCCACATTTCTGCTATTCCAGTATTCCATAGTTCATCAGTTCTCCATATCAAATTTCCTGCTATTCCACTATTCCACAGTTCATAATTTCCATATTATCCATATTCCTAATATTCCACTATTCCACAGTTCATAATTTCCATATCATCCACATTACTGTTCTTCCACTATTCCACAGTTCATAATTCCCATATTATTCAAATCCCCGCTATTCCACTATTCCACAATTGATCAGTTCTCCATATCCAATCCCCACTATTCCACCGTTCCCCATCTCTCCATCCACATTCCCTGATCACTTCCAAAATCCGTCACTTCCTCCCATGCACCCCACCCCACCCGTCCCAAAACACAAAAGGACCCCCGCACCCCTTCCCCCGTTCCGCAATCGGTGTTGGCCACTCGCCCACGCCTGGCCCGGTCACGTGGCCGCTTAATATCGCAGGATAAAGACGCCGCGGCCGGATGTTTTACAAACAGCCCGCCGACACGTGTCGACGCGTGCCGACGCCTGTCCCCAGGCTGTTTTTCCATTCCACGCGCCTCGCGACGTGCCTCAAGGGCGGCAAATTTGAATTTTGCACATCCAAAGTGTGGATGAGGACGCTGTTTCGGCGGAGAAAAGGACATGGGGGGGCTATGGGAAACTGATGGGTTAGGAGTAATTATTGGGTTGGCAACTAAATGATTGCGTCTAACCTATATTTTTTTCTTATTATTTGGCCTTCTACCTTTAATTTAGCAAAAATTTATATCGATTAGTGCTTTAGTTTTGTTTTAATCCCAATTTAAAAATGGGAGAACAAGACGTGCACTTCAGACATATTTTATTGTATTACTTTCGAAAAAGCAAGAACGCATCGCAAGCACAAAAGAAGTTATGTGCCGTATATGGAAATGACGCCTTAAAAGAAAGGTCAAAATTGGTTTGCCAGATTTCGTTCTGGTGATTTTTCACTAAAAAATGCTCAACGATCTGGCCGTCCAGTTGAAGTCGATGAGATCCATATCAAGACCATTATCGATTCAGATCGTCATAGTACAACACGTGATATTGCGGAGAAGCTAAATGTATCGCATACATGCATTGAAAAAAAATGAAAAATGCTTGGTCATGTGAAGAAACTCGATTTATGGATCCCTCAGCAGCTTAAGGAATTCATTTGACGCAACGCGTTAGCATCTGCGATTCGCTTCTGAAACGCAACGAAACTGATCCATTTCTGAAAAGCCTAATTACTGGCGACGAAAAGTGGACAGTTTATAACAACGTAAATCGGAAGAGATCGTGGCTGATGAAAGATGAAGCAGCCCAAACGACATCAAAAGCAGAGATTCACCAAAAAAAGGTGATGCTGCAAGTCTGGTGGCATTATAAAGGAATTTTATACTTTGAACTTATGCCACAAAACCAAAGGATCAATTCAAAGGTGGACGTTCAAGAACTCGCCAAACTGAGCGATGCAATTCAAGAAAAGCGGCCGGTATTGTCAAATCGTAAGGGTGTCGTTTTCCACCATGATAATGCAAAGCCCCACACGTTTTTGATCACTCGCCAAAAATGATTGGAACTGGGTTGGGATGTTTTATCACATCCACCATATAGCCCTGATCTTGCGCCTTCAGACTACCATTTCTTTTGTTCCATGCAGAATTCCTTAAATGGTAAAATTTTTAATAACGCTGATGATGTCAGATTACATTTAATTCAGTTTTTTGATAGCAAAGATCAGACATTTTACGAATGTGGAATTTTGACACTGCCAAAACGATGGCAAAAGATCATCGACAAAAACGGACAGTACCTAATTGAATAAAGTTATATTTTTACACAAAAATTAAGAATTTTCCTTCTTATTTGAAATCCGCAATAACTTAGTTGCCAACCCAATATTTTGTGCGTAGCGATATTAATTTTTTTTTTGCACAAGTGCATATTTACGAAAGCAGTGTCGTGTTTGGAATAATAATTTTGTGCGTTTACGATTTTAATGTATTTTTTTTTTTTGATAACTGTGTATTTACTGAAATGTAATGATTTTTTTTTCAGATAAGTGCATATTTACGAAATACACTATAGGGTGCGGAATAATAATTTTGTGCGTGGCAAATTTTTTTTTTGGTAAGTGCATATTTACAAAATTCGCTGTCGTGTTTAAATAATCATTTTGTGCATTTGCTATCTTAATGTTTTTTTTTTGTGATAACTGTATATTTACGAAATGCACTGTAGGCTTTGGAATAATAATTTTAAGCCTGGCAATTTTTTTTTTTTTATATATATGCATTATTACGAAATGCATGGACGGGTAGGAATAATAATTTTGTGCGTGGCGATTTTGAATTTTGTTTCTTTTTTTTTTGTTTGGAATAATACTTATAATAATATTAATAATGGAATAATAATTTTGTGCATTTACGATTTTGATTTTCTTTTTGGTAAGGGCATATTTACGAACTACACTGTCGTGTTTAAATAATAATTTTGTGCATTTGAGATTTGAATGTATCTTTCTTTTTTATAACTGTATATTTACGAAATATAGCGTTTGTAGTAATAATTTTAAGCCTAGCGATTTTTTTTTTCGATAAGTGCATATTTACGAAATGCACTATACGGTTTGGAATAATAATTTTGTGCATTTGCGATTATAATGTATTTTTCCTTTTTTTTTCAATATGTGCATGTTTACTAAATGCACAGTGGGGTTTAGAATAATAATTTTGTGCATTCTCAATTTTAATGTATTTTCTTTATGGGATTAGTCCGTATTTCCAAAATGCACTGGCGGTTTTGGAATAATGATTTTGTGCATTTGCGGTTTTAATGTATTTTTTTTTCTTGATAATTGTACATTTACAAAATGCGCTGTAGGCTTTGGAATAATAATTTTGTGCGTGGAGATTTTTATTTTTGTGTATACGATGGATTTGGATTTTAAATTTTGTTTCTTTTTTTTGTTTGGAATAATACTTATAATAATATTAATAATGGAATAATAATTTTGTGCATTTCCAATTTTAATGCTTTTTTTGGATAAGGGCATATTTACGAAATGCAGTGTCGGGTTTGGAGTAATAATTTTGAGCCTGGCGATTTTTTTTTTTTTTTTTAATAAGTGCATATTTACGAAACGGACTGTCGTGTTTGGAATAATAATTTTGTGCATTTGCGATTATAATGTATTTTTCTTTTTTTTTTCAATATGTGCATATTTACTAAATGCACTGTGGGGTTTCGAATAATAATTTTGTGCATTCTCAATTTTAATGTATTTTCTTTATGGGATTAGTCCGTATTTCCAAAATGCACTGGCGGGTTTGGAATAATAATTTTGTGCATTTGCGGTTTTAATGTATTTTTTTTTCTTGATAATTGTACATTTACAAAATGCACTGTAGGCTTTGGAATAATAATTTTGTGCGTAGAGATTTTTTTTTTGTGTATATGATGGATTTGGATTTTAAATTTTGTTTCTTTTTTTTTGTTTGGAATAATACTTATAATAATATTAATAATGGAATAATAATTTTGTGCATTTCCAATTTTAATGCTTTTTTTGGATAAGGGCATATTTACGAAATGTAGTGTCGGGTTTGGAGTAATAATTTTGAGCCTGGCGATTTTTTTTTTTTTGGATAAGTGCATATTTACGAAACGCACTGTAGGGTTTGGAATAATAATTTTGTGCGTGGCGATTTTTTTTTTTTTTTTTTTTTTTTTTTTTTTTTTTTATATATGCGTTATTACGAAATGCATGGACGGGTAGGAATAATAATTTTGTGTGTGGCGATTTTAAATTTTGTTTCTTTTTTTTGTTTGGAATAATAATTATAATAATATTAATAATGGAATAATAGTTTTGTGCGTGGCGATTTTAAATTTTGTTTCTTTTTTTTGGGAATAATAATTATAATAATATTAATAATGGAATAATAATTTTGTGCATTTCCAATTTTAATGCTTCTTTTTTTGGATAAGTGTATAGTTACGAAATACACTGTCGGGTTCGGAATAATAATTTTGTGCGTGGCAATTTTAAATTTTGTTTCTTTTTTTTTGGGAATAATAATTATAATAATATTAATAATGGAATAATAATTTTGTGCATTTCCAATATTATATGCTTTTTTTGTTGGGTAAGTCTACAGTTACGAAATGCACTGTAGGGTTAGGAATAATAATTTTGTGCATGGCGAGTTTAAATTTTGTTTCTTTTTTTTGTTTGAAATAATAATTATAATAATATTAATAATGGAATAATAGTTTTGTGCGTGGCGATTTTAAATTTTGTTTCTTTTTTTGTTTGGAATAATAATTATAATAATATTAATAATGGAATAATAATTTTGTGCGTGGCGATTTTAAATTTTGTTTCTTTTTTTTGGGAATAATAATTATAATAATATTAATAATGGAATAATAATTTTGTGCATTTCCAATATTAATGCTTTTTTTTTGTTTGATAAGTGTATGGTTACGAAATGCACTGTAGGGTTGGAATAATAATTTTGTGCATGGCGAGTTTAAATTTTGTTTCTTTTTTTTGTTTGGAATAACAATTATAATAATATTAATAATGGAATAATCATTTTGTGCGTGGCGATTTTAAATTTTGTTTCTTTTTTTTTGGGGAATAATAATTATAATAATATTAATAATGGAATAACAATTTTGTGCATTTCCAATTTTAATGCTTTTTTTTTTGGATAAGTGTATAGTTACGAAATGCACTGTCGGGTTCGGAATAATAATTTTGTGCGTGGCGAGTTTAAATTTTGTTTCTTTTTTTTGTTTGAAATAATAATTATTATAAAATTAATAATGGAATAATAATTTTGTGCGTGGCGATTTTAAATTTTGTTTCTTTTTTTTGGGAATAATAAGTATAATAATATTAATAATGGAATAATAATTTTGTGCATTTCCAATATTAACGCTTTTTTTGTTGGGTAAGTCTATAGTTACGAAATGCACTGTAGGGTTTGGAATAATAATTTTGTGCATGGCGCGTTGAAATTTTGTTTCTTTTTTTTTGTTTAAAATAATAATTATAATAATATTAATAATGGAATAATAATTTTGTGCGTGGCGAGTTTAAATTTTGTTTCTTTTTTTTGGGAATAATAATTATAATAATATTAATAATGGAATAATAATTTTGTGCATTTCCAATATTAATACTTTTTTTGTTGGGTAAGTCTATAGTTACAAAATGCACTGTAGGGTTTAGAATAATAATTTTGTGCATGGCAAGTTTAAATTTTGTTTCTTTTTTTTGTTTGGAATAATAATTATAATAAAATTAATAATGGAATAATAATTTTGTGCGTGGCGATTTAAAATTTTGTTTCTTTTTTTTGGGGAATAATAATTATAATAATATTAATAATGGAATAATAATTTTGTGCATTTCCAATATTAATGCTTTTTTTTGTTGGATAAGTGTATAGTTACGAAATGCACTGTAGGGTTTAGAATAATAATTTTGTGCATGGCAAGTTTAAATTTTGTTTCTTTTTTTTGTTTGAAATAATAATTATAATAAAATTAATAATGGAATAATAATTTTGTGCGTGGCGATTTTAAATTTTGTTTCTTTTTTTTGGGGAATAATAATTATAATAATATTAATAATGGAATAATAATTTTGTGCGTGGCGATTTTAAATTTTGTTTCTTTTTTTGTTTGGAATAATAATTATAATAAAATTAATAATGGAATAATAATTTTGTGCGTGGCGATTTTAAATTTTGTTTCTTTTTTTTTGGGAATAATAATTATAATAATATTAATAATGGAATAATAATTTTGTGCATTTCCAATAATAATGCTTTTTTTTTTGGGTAAGTCTATAGTTACGAAATGCACTGTATGGTTTGGAATAATAATTTTGTGCATGGCAAGTTTAAATTTTGTTTCTTTTTTTTGTTTGGAATAATAATTATAATAAAATTAATAATGGAATAATAATTTTGTGCGTGGCGATTTTAAATTTTGTTTCTTTTTTTTGGGGAATAATAATTATAATAATATTAATAATGGAATAATAATTTTGTGCATTTCCAATATTAATGCTTTTTTTGTTGGGTAAGTCTATAGTTACGAAATGCACTGTAGGGTTTGGAATAATAATTTTGTGCATGGCGCGTTGAAATTTTGTTTCTTTTTTTTTGTTTAAAATAATAATTATAATAATATTAATAATGGAATAATAATTTTGTGCGTGGCGATTTTAAATTTTGTTTTTTTTTGTGTGGAATAATAATTATAATAATATTAATAATAGAATAATAATTTTGTGCATTTCCAATATTAATGCTTTTTTTGTTGGGTAAGTCTATAGTTACGAAATGCACTGTAGGGTTTAGAATAATAATTTTGTGCATGGCGAGTTTAAATTTTGTTTCTTTTTTTTGTTTGAAATAATAATTATAATACAGTTAATAATGGAATAATAATTTTGTGCGTGGCGATTTTAAATTTTGTTTCTTTTTTTTTGGGGGAATAATAATTATAATAATATTAATAATGGAATAATAATTTTGTGCATTTCCAATATTAATGCTTTTTTTGTTGGGTAAGTCTACAGTTACGAAATGCACTGTAGGGTTTGGAATAATAATTTTGTGCATGGCGAGTTTAAATTTTGTTTCTTTTTTTTGTTGAAATAATAATTATAATAAAATTAATAATGGAATAATCATTTTGTGCGTGGCGATTTTAAATTTTGTTTCTTTTTTTTGGGAATAATAATTATAATAATATTAATAATGGAATAATAATTTTGTGCATTTCCAATTTTAATGTATTTTTCTTTATGGGATTAGTCCGTATTTCCAAAATGCACTGGCGGGTTAAGAATAATAATTTTGTGCATTTGCGATTTTTTTTTTGGTATATGTGCATATTTACAAAACGCCGGTCGTGTTTGAAATAATAATTTTGTACATTTGCGATTATAATGTATTTTTCTTTTTTTTTATTAGCGCATATTTACAAAACGCATTGTCGAGTATGGGGACTTTATTTTTGGTTTGCGAAAGTTAGCGATTTTTAATGTGTGGTTTTAAATTTGAATGTATATATTTGTATTATTTATTTATTAATGTATATATTATTCATTTTCAATTATATTTAATTATATTATTAATTAAATATTTATTAATGTATATATTTGTATTAGACGCAATTTTGAATATGAGGTTTGCATTTTTGGGGTGGGTAAACAAATATGCAGTATTATGGTGTTTCTTTTGGGGCTTGAGAAATTAATAGAATTAGATTCATGAGTTTAATTGTATGCCTTGACGATTTTAATGCATGTTTTTTTCGCCAATTACATTTATACGCAACTTTATTTATTATTTATACGCAGTTTTGTCTTGTAAAAGTCATCAATTTGATAAAAGTCATCGTATTATTGCATTTTTGAGGAATATTGGGTTTGGATGAATCGAATCTTTTACATGGAATTTTCGTTATTAGGGAAAATAATTCAATATTGGGATAAGAGAAGTTAATAAAATTAAATTCATTATTATAATTTGGTGTGTTTGCGATTATAATGAACATTTTTTTTTTGTTGAGATAATTACATTTGGCTGAAATACAATATCAGATATGGGGTTTACAGTATTTAAGCCGGTAAATAAATCTATTTACACCTTCCAACGAAATCACAATAACGAAACGTATAAATAATTCTTTAAATATTTTCTATTTTCTATTTTCTCTATAAATTTCTGAATTTTCCACCCGGTACACAATTTTTCTTCTCCCCCCTTCAATAACGAAACGTAAAAGAAATTCTTTAATTCTCAATACTTTCGTAATCCTCCTACTTGTCGATTAGAACAATAATAGGAAGAATATGAATATGGATATGGAAAACTATTAAATAGTGGAATAGTAGGAATATCCGTAATATGGAAACTGTGAACTGTGGAATAGCAGGAATATCGATAATATAGAAATTATGAACTGTGCAATAGTGGAGTAGCAGGAATGGTGGAATAGTAGGAATATGAATATTATGGGGCTGATATACTGTAGAATAGTGGAATAGCAGGAGTATGGATAATATGGAAAAGGTAAACTGTGAAATAGCAGGAATATCGATAATATGGAAATTATAAACTGTAGAGTAGCAGGAATATGAATATGGGAAACTGATGAATTGTGGAATAGTAGGGATTTGGATATGGGAAACCATTAAATAGCGGAATAGTAGGAATATCGATAACATGGAAAACTGATGACTGATGAACAAAAATATTGTCAAATTTTTAATTTGCCATCGTCCGAATTCTTGACGCACCGTATGAGTCATGACGGAAAATGTGAGAAATTGTAATATTCGCCTCCATCAAAATTAAAGACACACCGTGTGCGTCATGACGAGAAACTTAAGAAATTGTAACACTTAACTGCATTAAAACTGATGACGCACCGTATGCGTCATGACAAAAAATTTTGTCCATTTTTAATACTTGACTCATTTAAAAGTGATGACGCACCGTATGCGTCATAATAAAAATATTGTCAAATTTCAATTGTGCCACGGTCCGAATTGTTGACGCATCGTATGCGTCATGCCGCAAAAGTTGAGGAATTTTAATACTAGACTCCATCAAAATTGATGACGCACCGGATGCGTCATGACAACAGTTTTGTCATATTTTAGTCTTTCCACCGTATAAATTGTTGACGCACCGTATGCGTTATGACGAAAATTTTAATATTTCACTCCATGAAAATTGATGACGCACCGTATGCGTCGTGACGAAAATTGTAACATTTCACTCCATCAAAATTGATGACGCACCGTATGCGTCCTGTCAAAAAATGTTTACCCTAACATTGCACCCCACCAAAATTCATGACGCACCGTATGCGTCATGACGCGAATATGAACAACTTACACTACCATTCAAAATTCCCCAGTGAATAAATTCCTTGTAGAATACTACTAGGTTGTTCAATAAGTTTTGTTTTGTTTTGTTGAGGGCGTTGCTACTAGTCCAAATTTGTTTTTGTTTTGTTGGTTCACTCTTCTTATCAAGGTATGTGAAGGTTCATTTCAATCAGTCAATTCATTCTTTGTTTACAAGCCATTTAGTGTCGCCGTGTCACAGTATTTTCGACAATGGAAAAAATTGAATATCGTGCAGTGATAAAATTCTTATTTTTGGAAGGTGTAGCACCAAAAGAAATTCACGAACGAATGTTAAGAGTGTATAATGAACGTTCACCTTCAATTAGAACAGTAGAAAGATGGGTTGCTGAATTTAAACGTGGTCGTACAAGCCTTGAAGACGATCCACGTGAAGGACGTCCAAAAACCGCATCAACACCACAAATCGTAGCCAAAGTACAGGATATGGTTTTGGAAGATCGTCGATTGACTGAGAGGGATTTAGTAGAGGCTCTACACATCTCATTAGGCAGTGTGAGTCATATTTTAAATGAAATTTTGAGTTTTAAAAAGCTGTGTGCACAATGGGTGCCGCGTTCGCTAACAATTGAACAAAAACACATTCGAATGCGACTTTCTCAACAACATTTGGAGCGTTTTAAAAAGGATAAAGTGGATTTTGTGCGTCGATTCATCACTATGGATGAGACTTGGGTCTATCACCATGATCCTAAATGAAAACAAGAGGCTAAAGAGTGGTGTGAACCTGGTTGTTCGGCTTCGAAACGAGTTCGTGTCCAGAAATCGGCCAAGAAGGTTCTGGCATCAGTTTTTTGAGATGCGAAAGGAATTTTATTTGTGGATTACTTGCAAACTGGTAAAACAATTAATTCTGAATATTATTGCAACCTTTTGGACCAGTTGAAGGAAAAAATTCGTGAAAAAAGAGCCGGTTTGCAGAAGAAAAAAATCCTTTTTCATCAGGACATCGCACCGTGTCACATGAGCATTTTGACTATTGCTATAATCCATGTATTTAAGTTCGAATTGTTGGAGCATCCGCCGTATTCACCAGATTTGGCCCCCAGCGACTTCCATTTGTTTCCAGAACTCAAAAAATGTATGCGTGGCAAGCGTTTTTCGTCAAATGAAGAGGTCATAACGGCTGTTGAAGCGTATTTTGCAGACCTTCCGGAATCTCACTTCAGGGATGGGATCCACAGATTGGAGGATCGTTGGAGCAAGTGCATTAATGTTCAGGGAGGTTATACTGAATAATAAAGTGTATTTTGTAACATAACATTGTGTTTTTCTTATCGAACGACAAAACTTATTGAGCAAACTGGTACCTTGATCAAAAAGTATTAGGACCGGCCGCCGTATGGCGCTTTCAGTCACTAGATTGACATTTTTTTTTATTAGGTTGTGACGTCTGTCATTAACATTGCCACCAAATTTCATCGTCATAGCTTGACATTTGTAAAAGTTACACCATGTTGAGTACACCTACCTTTGTGCGTGTTTTCGATTATTTACATATTGGAAAATGGCATCAACTTTGGATCAGCGAATTTGCATAAAATTTTGCGTGAAAAACGAATTTAACGGTCCGCAGACCTTAGAAATGTTGGAAAAGTGTTTCGGCAACGATGCTCTTTCGAGATCAAACGTTTTTTGGTGGCACCAACGCTTCCGAAGAAACCACGTTGTTTTCAGTCTTAAAAGAAGGTGATGCTCACGGTTTTCATGCATTACAACGGTGTTGTGCATCATGAATTCTTGCCAGAGCAACAGACAGTCAACAAAATGTATTATTTAGGCGTTATGAGACGTTTCGTGAAGCGATTCGCCAAAAAAGACCGAATTTGTGGGCAAACTCGTGGATTTTGCACCACGATAACGCACCCTCGCACAATACGATCCTTATTCGCGAGTTTTTTACCAAAAATAACCCGAATACTATTCACCAGCCTCCGAATTCACCTGATTTAGCTCCCTGCAACTTTTTCCTGTTTAACCGACTTAAAAAACCGCTTCCCGGAACGCGTTACAGCACTCGGAAGGATCTTTTGGAAAAATCGAAGATGGCTCAGATGGACATACCAAAAATTGAATACCAGCGGTGTTTCGATAATTGGATCGAGCGCTGGTATAAGTGCGTTACAGTCAATGGGGAGTACTTTGTAGGGAACGATATCGATTTTGATGGATAAACTTGTATTTTCGATTTTATGAATAAAGTCCTAAAACTTTTTGATCAAGGTAGTACAATTACCCCAAGAAATCCTCCATTCTGCCCGTTCTGTCACGAATTGTCCGTCGGCGTGCAGTTATGCGTCGCAACAAAATGGCGGCGAGGCATAAATCTCGAGGCACGCGAGCAGTAGCGAAGGGCGCATGCCTGCATATTTCATCAGCAAACAGACTTCGAACCCTCCGGCTGCCGACCCTCTTCATGGTCCGCGCACGAAGCAAGAATTCACAGTCGAAGGTGCTTTTCTCGTTTAAGCGAGTTTCGCGGCATTTTCGGCAAAAAATTACGGGGAACCCTGCAAGATTTAGGGGTCGTGTAATTCTTGTCGGGTCTGGTTTAAGCGAGTTTCATGGCATTTTCGGCAAAAAGTTACGGGGAACGTTGCAAGGCTTAGGGGTCGTGCAATTTTTGGTTGGGACCGGGTAAAAGCGATTATTAATCAATTATTCGGTTGAGGCTCCTTGAAGATTGAAGGTGTAGATGTTATTTAATTTTTCTGGAAAATTCTTTGGTGTAGAGAAAAATGTTTTGAATAAAAGTTATCGAGTTTGATGTGTTTTACAATTTTTGTTTGAAATATTTTTATCTACGATCGACTATTAATTAATTATAGTGTTGAGAAGCTGATTAAAGATGTTTTCATGGGAGTCAATACTATTATTTAGTTTATCTGGAGAATGCTTTGGTGTAGAAAAAAATGTTTTAAATAAAATTTACGGAGTTTCATGGGTTCTACAATTTTTGTTAGAGATATTTTTATCTATAATGGATTATTAATTAATTATACTGTTGAAAGGCTGATTGAAGATGGGCTACATATAATTTCATGAAAATCGACAGTATTGTTTAAATATTATGAGTGAAAGTATTTTTTTATTATTTTATTTATAATTTTTGTTAGAAATACTTTTATGTATAATGAATTATTCTGAATTAATGAATTATTCTGTGGAGAAGCTGATTGAAGATGCGCTATATGTGATTTTATAGAAATTAACAAGTATTATTTAGTTTATTAGGGGAATGCTTTGATGCTGGGAAAAAAATTTAGAATGCAATTTACAGAAAAAATCCTATTGAATAACTTTGGTTCCAGACATTTTTTCCCAAATTACATCACTCTCTGAGTAAACGAATTTATATTCGGCAGCATCATCAAAATTACATTTACCACACCCCCATCCATACTCTTTGTCAAATATTTCCTAAACGTTACATTTTAGATAAAAACCCTTCAAATAAAACTTGTAGACAAAACCCTCCTAAACAACTTTTATCTAAAACATTTTCTTCTAAAGTCAATGATTCGCTGGAGAAATTCATTTATATCCGGCAACATTATCAAAATCACACCAACCACCCCCCACCCATACTTTTCGCTAAATATTACCTCAACATTGTATTACAGAAAGAAACTCTCCAAACAAAACTTGTAGATAAAACCCTCCTAAGCAACTTTTGTTTAAAACATTTTTTCCAAACCCAATCATTTTCTGAATAAACGATTTTTTATCAGGCAGTATCATCAAAATTGCGTTTACCGCACCCCCAACCATACTCTTTGCCAAATACTCCTTAAACAGTGCATTTTGGGAACAAATCCTTCGAATAAAACTTGGAGATAAACTCCTCCTAAACACCTTTCATTTAAAACATTTTTTTCCAAAACCAATGATTCGCTGAAGAAATCAATTTATATCCGACAACATTATCAAAACCACACTTAGCACCCCCCAGGGATACTCTTCGCTAAATATTTCCTAAATAGTGTGTTACAGAAGAAAACTCTTCAAACAAAACTTATAGATAAAACCCTCCTACACAACTTTTATCTAAAACATTATTTTCTAAAACTAATGATTCTCTAAATAAACAAATTTTTATCCGGCAGTATCATCAAAATTGCGTTTACTGTACCCCGAGCCATACTCTTTGCTAAATACTTTCTAAACAGTGTGTTACAGAAAAAAACTCTTCAGACAAAACTTGTAAATAAACTCCTCCTGAATAACTTTTATTCGAAACATTTTTTTTCAAACCCAATCATTTTCTAAATAAACGAATTTTTATCCAGCAGATTCATCAAAATTGCGTTTACCGCAGCCCCAGCGATACTCTTTGCCAAATACTCCTTAAACAGTGCATTTTAGTAAAAAACCCTTCAAATAAAACTTGTAGATAAACTTCTCCTAAACAACTTTTATCTAAAATATTTTTTTCTAAAACCAATGATTCGCTGATGAAATCAATTTATATCCGAGAACATGATCAAAATCACACTTTCCACCCCCTTTGGGACACTCTTTCCTAAATATTTCCTAAACAGTGTGTTATAGAAAAAAACTGTTCAAACAAAACTTGTAGACAAGCTCCTTTTGAACAACTTTTATTTGAAACACTTTTTTCCAAACCCAACCATTCTCCACATAAACGAATTTTTATCCTGCAGTATTATCAAAATTGTGTTTGCCGCACCCCCAGCCATACTCTTTGCCATATACTCCTTAAACAGTGCATTTTAGGAAAAAATCCTTCAAATAAAACTTGTAGACAGAACTCTTCTAAACAAATTTTATCTAAAACATTTTTTTCCAAAACCAATGATTCGCTGCAGAAATCAATTTATATCCGACAACATTATCAAAATCACACTTACCACCCCCCAGCGATACTTTTTGCTAAATACTTCGAAAACAGTGTGTTACAGAAGAAAACTCTTCAAATAAAACTTGTGGATAAACTGCAGCTAAGCAACTTTAATCTAAAACATTTTTTTCTAAAACCAATTATTCGCTAAAGAAATCAATTTATATCCGGCAACATTATCAAAATCACACTTACTACCCTCCCCAGGGATACTCTTCTTTAAATATTTCCTATATAGCGCGTTTTAGAAAAAAACGCTTCAAACAAAACTTGTAGACAACATCCTCCTCCACAACTTTTATCTAAAACATTTTTTCCCAAATCCAATAATTCTCTGAAAACCCCCCTTTACATTATATCCACAACCCCACAACATCAAAACACCCATTTTCCAGTTCCCTAACATTTCATTAAACTTTCCATCTTACTCACCTTTTCCGAGAACCTTTTTAAGCTTTTTGCCCGAGCGCAACATTTCCGTCCAGCCGTGACAAGCGACGCGCGACACCCCGGACGGAAGTTTATCGCAATTAACCGCCGAAATCACACGGCGATAAAAATCGCCCGTTTTATTCGCCTCTTACGCACTTTATTCGCCAGGCAGAGGTTAATCGCGTGCCAACCCGGGTCTGTGCACATATGCCGGCGGATCGGGAAACAGGTGGGATCGCTTTTTTGCGGGACAATATGTTCTTACCACCCTGCGCGCCGTGTCGAACTAATAAAGTGCCTTTATTTTGTTTGCGACGCCAAATGCGATGCGCAGAAATGGGATTTTGGCCGGCGAAACTATTTTTGCCAAGCGAAGATTGTGTGGAACTAAAAATTGTGTGCTAAAACAAAATTTTCGCGTTTTAGAAAAAAATGTTTCGGACGAAATTTGTAGAGAAAATGCTAGTAAATAACTTTGATTTATGATATTTTTTTAGAAATTCAACTATTCTCTGGGTAAACGCTTTTATATTCGGTGGTAACTTGGAAATTACGGCGGACCCACCCATAATAAGGTTATTTGTGTCATAGGTCATTAAAAATGCTTTTCAGAAGAAAATAATTCGGATAAAACTTGTAGAGCAGATCCTACTGTATAACTTTTATTCGAAAACTTTTTTCCCAAATTCAACTATTCTCGGGGTAAATGCATTTATATTCGGCGGTAACGTGAAAATTACGGCGGACCCACCCATATTAAATTTATTTGTGGCATAGGTCATTAAAAATGCTATTTAGAAAAAAACAATTCGAACAAAACTTGTAGAGCGGATCCTACTGTATAACTTTTATTCGAAAACTTTTTTTCTAAATTCAACTATTCTCGGGGTAAACGCATTTATATTCGGCGGTAATGTGGAAATTACGGCGGACCCATCCGTAATAAGGTTATTTGTGGCATAAGTAATTAAAAATGCTGTTTAGAAGAAAATAATTTGAATAAAACTTGTAGAGCAGATCCTACTGTATAACTTTTATTCAAAAAATTTTTTTCCAAATTCAACTATTCTCTGGGTAAACGCTTTTATATTCGGTGGTAACTTGGAAATTACGGCGGACCCACCCATAATGAGGTTATTTGTGTCATAGGTCATCAAAAATGCTCTTCAGAAGAAAATAATTCGGATAAAACTTGTAGAGCGGATCCTACTGTGTAACTTTTATTAGAAAACTTTTTTTCCAAACTTATCCGTGTGCCTACAAAACCATTCCGCATTCGTCAACGTCTCAGTTATTCGATTGACCGCACCCCCTCCCTGCTTCCCTGACACTCTTCCTTAAATACTTCTTCAAATGTCGCTCTCATAAAACAATGTTTCAAACAAAACTTGTCGAGCGGGTCCCACTGCACAACTTTTATTTGAAAAATTTTTCTCCAAAATCATTCCTTCTTTTACAAAACCAACTCGCCTTCATCAACCGCCCAGTAATTCCACTGATCGCACCCCCCACTAACACTCTTCCTTAAATACTCCTTCAACCACTACTCCCACAAAAAAATGTTTCAAACAAAACTTGTAGAGCATATCCTACTGCATAACTTTCATTCAAAAACTTTTTTTCCAAAATCATCCGTTTGCCAACAAGACCATCTCATATTCGTCAACATTACAGTAATCCCATTGACCCCCTCTTTCCCTCACACTCTTCCTTAAATACTCCTTCAAATGTCGCTCCCATAAAAAAATGTTTCAAACAAAACTTATAGAGCATATCATTCCGCACAATGTTCGTTTGAAAAATTTTTCTCCAAAATTATTCCTTCTCTTATAAAACCAACATGTCTTCATCAACCTCCCCGGGACCCCATTGACCGCACCCCCGCTTAAACTCTTCCTTAAATACTTCTACAACTATTGCTCTCACAAAAAAATGTTTCAAACAAAACTTGCAGAGCATGTCATTCCGCACAACTTTTATTTCGACAATTTTTCTCCAAAATTATTCATTCTCTTATAAAAGCAACATGTCTTCATCAACCTCCCCGGGACCCCCTTGACCGCACCTCCCGCTCACACTTTTTCTTAAATACTCTTTCAACTGTCACCCCCACAAGAAAAATTTTCAAACAAAACTTTTAGAGCATATCATTCTGCACAACTTTTGTTTGGAAAATTTTTCTCCAAAATTGTTCCTTCTGCTACAAAACCAACTCGTCTTCATCAACCGCCCGGATCCTCTTGACCGCACCCCCTGCTCACACTTTTTCTTAAATACTCCTTCAACCGTCACCGCCACAAGAAAAAGTTTCAAACAAAACTTGCAAAGCATGTCATTCCGCACAACTTTTGTTTGGAAAATTTTTCTCCAAAATTATTCATTCTCTTATAAAACCGACATGTCTTCATCAATCTTCCCGGGACCCAATTGACCGCACCCCTAGGCTCAAACTCTTCCTTAAATACTTCTACAATTATTGCTCCCACAAAAAAATGTTTCGAATAAAACTTACAGAACAGGTCGTGCTGCACAACTTTTATTTGAAAAATTTTTCTGCAAAATTATACCTTCTCCTATAAAACCAACATGTCTTCATCAAACCCCCCCCCCCCGACCCCATTGATGGCAATCCCCGCTCACACTCTTCCTTAAATACTGCTTCTAATATCACTCCCACAAGAAAATGTTTCAAATAAAATTTATGGAATAGATCCTACTGCACAACTTTTATTTGGGAAATTTTTCTCCAAAATTATGCCTTCTCTTATAAAACTAACATATCTTCATCAACCATCCCGGGACTCTCTCGACCGCACCCCCTGCTCACACTTTTTCTTAAATAGTCCTTCAACCTTCACCCCCACAAGAAAAAGTTTCAAACAAAACTTGCAGAGCATGTCATTCCGCACAACTCTTATTTGGAAAATTTTTCTCCAAAATTATTCCTTGTCCTATAAAACCAACATGTCATGATCAACTTCTCCGGGACCCCCTTGACCAGACCCCCCGCTCTCACTTTTTCTTAAATACTCCTTCAACCGTCACCCCTACAAGAAAAAGTTTCAAACAAAACTTGCAGAGTATGTTATTCCGCACAACTTTTGTTTGGAAAATTTTTTTCCAAAATTATTCTTTCTCTTATAAAACCAACATGTCTTCATCAACCTCCAGGGATCCCATTGAAGGCACCCCTAGGCTCAAACTCTTCCTTAAATACTTCTACAATTATTGCTCCCGCAAAAAAATGTTTCGAATAAAACTTACAGAACGGGTTCTGCTGCACAACTTTTATTTGGAAAATTTTTCTCCAAAATTATTCCTTCTCCTATAAAACCAATATGTCTTCATCAACTTCTCCGGGATCCCCTTGACCGCACCCACCCCTCACACTCTTTCTTAAATACTCCTTCAACCGTCACCCCCACAAGAAAAAGTTTCAAACAAAGTTTGCAGGGCTTGTTATTCCGCACAACTTTTATTTGAAAAATTTTTCTCCAAAATTATTCCTTCTCTTATAAAACCAACATGTCTTCATCAACCTCCCCGGGACCCCATTGAGGGCACCCCCCGCTCACACTTTTTCTTAAATAGTCCTTCAACCTTCACCCCCACAAGAAAAAGTTTCAAACAAAGTTTGCAGAGCTTGTCATTCCGCACAACTTTTATTTGGAAAATTTTTCTCCAAAATTATTCCTTGTCCTATAAAACCAACATGTCTTGATCAACTTCCCCAGGACCCCCTTGACCGCACCCCCCGCTCTCACTTTTTCATAAATACTCCTTCAACCGTCACCCCCACAAGAAAAAGTTTCAAATAAAACTTGCAGAGCATGTCATTCCGCGCAACTTTTGTTTGGAAAATTTTTCGCCAAAATTATTCCTTCTCCTATAAAACCAATATGTCTTCGTCAACCTCCCAAGGACCCCATTGTTGGCAATCCCCGCTCACACTCTTCCTTAAATACTGCTTCTAATATCACTCCTACAAAAAAATGTTTCAAATAAAATTTATGGAACAGATGCTACTGCACAACTTTTATTTGGAAAGTTTTTCTCCAAAATTATTTCTTCTCTTATAAAACCAACATGTTTCCGTCAACTTCTCCGTGACCCCCTTGACCGCACCCCCTGCTCACACCTTTTCTTAAATACCCCTTCAACTGTCACCCCCACGAGAAAAAGTTTCAAACAAAACTTGCAGAGCATGTGATTCCGCACAACTTTCATTTGGAAAATTCTTCTCCAAAATTATTCCTTCTCCTATAAAACCAACATGTCTTCATCAACGTCCCCGCGACCCCCTTGACCGCACCCCCACTTACACTTTTTCTTAAATACTCTTTCAACCGTGACCGCCACAAGAAAAAGTTTCAAACAAAACTTGCAGAGCATGTCATTCCGCGCAACTTTCGTCCCGGCCACTTTCCCGTGCCGGCCACCATGACGCCGCCAATCAGCGTTACATCACCGGCGCGTAAATTCTTGGACCCCCATATGTCTAAACACATGTTTAGCACGTCCGCTCGAAAAGTGCGCGTTCTCGGCGTGACTAAGACCAAACATGACGTGCATCACGCGACGGAGGCAAACGCGAAGCTCGATGTAAACGTTAACGCCATATGCCCGTTCAATCTGTAAAGATAGGGGGTTGTTTGCAGGCGCGGGGGTGGTTTGCGCTTCGATTATCCGCGATGGAAAGGCGAGATTGCCGTGCCTGTCGACAAACGCCGATTGACAGGCGGATCTCTGCATTTTGCACCTCCGCAGGTAGGAAGAGGGCTGTCTTTATTCTACGGGGCCGGAATATGGGAAAATTAATCGGACCTTTTGGTCGATGCGCTCGAGAAATTTTGCTGTATATGTGTTTTTCTTTCATTTAATCGTATTACAGTGAATTTATAAGAAATTCCGAATTTTTTTTTTGTGTCAACCCCTTCAGACGCGATTTTTTTTTATACTAAAATTATTATATCTCAAATTATTTTGTATAGTAAAATTAAATTCAGTCATGCGAATGAAGGCGATAATACGCTTTTTACAGAAATATTTATTTATTTGTTTTTAATTTGTAATCAGAATCACATTTACCACACCTTCAATAATATTCTTTGTTGTATATTTAATTAAGAATGCGTTTTAGAAAAAAAAGTTTTCAATAAAGTTTGTAGGAAAAATCCCACTGAACAACTTTTATTTATGATATTTTTTCCTAATCTCAATTATTTGCTAAATAAATCAATTTATATCCAACAGCATCATCAAAATTACATTTACCAGACCCTCAAATACACTCTTTGTCAAGTACTGCATTAACAGTGCACTTTACAAAAAATAGTTCCAAACAAAATTTGTAGGCAAAATTGAGCTGAATAACTTTTATTTAAAGTATTTTTTTCCAAATTCCATTATTCTCTGATTAAATGAATTTATATCCAATAGCATCATCAAAATTATATTTACCGCACCCTCAACAATATTCTTTGTCGTATAATTAATTAACGATGCGTTTCAGAAAAAAAAGTTTACAATAAAATTTGTAGGAAAAATCCCACTGAACAACTTTTGTGTATGATATTTTTTCCTAAACTCAATTATTTGCTAAACAAATCAATTTATATTCAACAGCATCATCAAAATTACATTTATCAGACCCTCAATCGTACTCTTTGTCAAATACTTAATCAACAGTGCACTTTACAAAAAAATGTTTCCAACAAAATTTGTAGGCAAAATCCCACTGAATAACTTTTATTCAAAGTATTTTTCTCCAAATTCTATTATTCTCTGATTGAATTAATTTATATCCGACGGGATCATCAAAATTACATTGACCACACCCTCAACAATATTCTTTGTTTTATAATTAATTAACGATGCGTTTCAGAAAAAAAAGTTTGCAATAAAATTTGTAGGGAAAATCCCGCTGAACAACTTTTATATATCATATTTTTTCCTAAACTCAACTATTTGCTGAATAAATCAATTTATATCCGACAACATCATCAAATTTACATTTACCAGACCCTCAATCGTACTCTTTGTCAAATAATTCATTAACAGTGCACTTTACAAAAAAAAATTTCAAACAAAATTTGTAGGCAAAATTCCGCTGAATAACTTTTATTTAAAGTATTTTTTTCCAAATTCCATTATTCTCTGATTAAATGAATTTATATCCAACAGCATCATCAAAATCACATTTACCACACTCTCAATCATACTCTTTGTCAAATACTTCATTAACAGTGCACTTCACAAAAAAAAGTGTCAAACAAAATTTGTAGGCAAAATTCTACTGAATAACTTTTATTCAAAGTATTTTTTTCCAAATTCCCTTATTCTCTGATTAAATTAATTTATATCCGACAGCATCATCAAAATTGCATTTACCATACCCTCAACAATATTCTTTGTTGTATAATTAATTAACGATGCGTTTCAGAAAAAAAAGTTTACAATAAAATTTGTAGGGAAAATCCCACTGAACAACTTTTATGTATGATATTTTTTCGTAAACTCAATTATTTGCTGAATAAATCAATTTATATCCAACAGCATCATCAAAATTACATTTGCCAGGCCCTCAATCGTACTCTTTGTCAAATACTTCATTAACAGTGCACTTTACAAAAAAAAGTTTCAAACAAAATTTGTAGGCAGAATTCTACTGAATAACTTTTATTGAAAGTATTTTTTTCCAAATTCGGTTATTCTCTGATTAAATGAATTTATATCCGACAGCATCATCAAAATTACATTTACCACACCTTCAACAATATTCTTTGTTGTATAATTAATTAACGATGCGTTTCAGAAAGAAAAGTTTATAATATAATTTGTAGGGAAAATCCCCCTGAACAACTTTTATATATGATATTTTTTCCTAAACTCAATTATTTGCTGAATAAATCAATTTATATCCAACAGCATCATCAAATTTACATTTACCAGACCCTCAATCGTACTCTTTGTCAAATAATTCATTAACAGTGCGCTTTAGGAAAAAAAGTTCCAAACAAAATTTATAGGCAAAATTCCACTGAATAACTTTTATTTAAAGTATTTTTCTCCAAATTCCATTATTCTCTGATTAAATGAATTTATATCAGACACCATCATCAAAATTACATTTACCACACCCTCAACAGTATCCTTTGTTGTATAATTAATTAACGATGCGTTTTAGAAAAAAAAGTTTTCAATAAAATTTGTAGGGAAAATCCCACTGAACAACTTTCATGTATGATATTTTTTCCTAAACTCAATTATTTGCTGAATAAATCAATTCATATCCAACAGCATCATCAAAATTACATTTACCACACCTTCAACCATACTCTTTGTCAAATACTTTCTAAACAGTACGCTTTAGAGAAAAAAGTTTCGAATAAAATTTGTAGGGACAATCCCATTGAATAACTTTCGTTTATAACATCTTTTCCTAAATTCCATCATTATCCCGGTAGACGAATTTATATCCGACAGGATCATTAAAATTACATTTGCTGCACCTTCAACAATACTATTTGTTGTATACTTAATTAACAATACGTTTCAGAAAAAAATGCTTCAAACAAAATTTGTAGCAAAAACCCCACTAAACAACTTTTCTTAACAACTTTTTGTTCCAAATTCCATCATTCTCGGAGGAAACGAATTTATATCCGGCAGTATCATCAGAATTACATTTACCGCACCCTAAATAGAACTCTTTGCTGATTATTTAATTAATGATGCGTTTTAGAAAAAAATGCTTCCAACAAAATTTGTAGACAAAATCCCACTGAACAACTTTGGTTTAAAACATTTTCTCCCAAATTCCATCATTCTCGGAATAAATAAGTTTTTATCCAACAGTATCATCAAAATTACATTTACCACGCCTTCAATCATACTCTTTGTCAAATACTTCATTAACAGTGGACTTTACAAAAAAAAGTTTCAAACAAAATTTGTAGGCAAAATTCTACTGAATAACTTTTATCTAAAGTATTTTTTTCCAAATTCTATTATTCTCTGAATAAACGAATTTATATTCGACAGTATCATCAAAATTACATTTACCGAACCGTCAACAATATTCTTTGTTGTATAATTAATTAACGATGCGATTAAGAAAAAAATGCTTCAAATAAAATATGTAGACAAAATCCCACTGAAGAACTTTTATTTAAAATATTTTTTTCCAAATTCAATCGTTCTCCCACTAAACCAATTTACATCCACCCACCCCCACACTCTCCATCAAATCCTCCGTTACCAATGCCTTCCACCAAAAAATCCCTCAAAAAAGAATCCTCCACCTCCTACATTCCCCCCACACAAAACCCCAAACACCTTTCCGCCCACTCCCACTAATTTCCTGCTCCTGCACACACTATACACCCTCTGACTCTGAATTTTCACTCCACATTCTGTATTGCACAATTTCGCTGCACAAACTATACATCCCCTTCGAATTTTTACTACACACACTATACATTTTTGCACACTTCACAGTTTAATTCCACATTCTGTATTGCATATCTTCGCTGCACAAACTATACATCCCCTTAAAATTTTTACTGCACACACTATACATTCTCGCACTTTTCAACTTTTCACTCCACATTCTTGCTGCACAAACTATACATCCTCTTCGAGTTTTTACTGCACACACTATACATTTTTGCACTCTTCGAATTTTCACTCCACATTCTGTACTGCAGAATTTCACTGCGCAAACTATACATCTTTTTCGAATTTTTAGTGCACACACTATACATTTTTGTACTCTTCGAATTTTCACTCCACATTCTGTATTGCACACCTTCGCTGCACAAACTATACATGCTCTTCGAATTTTTACTGCACACACTATACATTTTTGTACTCTTCAAATTTTCATTGCACATTCTGTATTCCACACCTTCGCTGCACAAACTATACATCCGCTTCGAATTTTTACTGCACACACTATACATTACTCTTCGAATTTTCACTGCACACACTATACATTCTTGTACTCTTCAAATTTTCACTCTACATTCTATACTGCACACCTTCGCTGCACAAACTATACATTCTCTTCGAATTTTTGCTGCACACACTATACATTCTTGTACTCTTCAAATTTTCACTCTACATTCTATACTGCACACCTTCGCTGCACAAACTATACATCCCCTTCGAATTTTTACTGCACACACTATACATTCTTGCACTCTTCGAATTTTCACTCCACATTCTGTACTGCAGAATTTCACTGCACAAACTATACATCCCCTTCGAATTTTTAGTGCACACACTATACATTCTCGCACTTTTCAATGTTTCACTCCACATTCTGTACTACACACCTTCGTTGCACAAACTATACATCCCCTTCGAATTTGTACTGCAGAAACTATACATCCTCTTCGAATTTTTACTGCACACACTATACATTCTCGAACTTTTCAATTTTTCACTCCACATTCTATATTGCACTCCTTCGCTGCACAAACTATACATACTCTTCAAATTTTTACTGCACAAACTATACATCCTCTTCGAATTTTTACTGCACACACTATACATTCTTGTACTCTTCAAATTTTCACTCTACATTCTGTATTTCACACTTTCGCTGCACAAACTATACATCCTCTTCAAATTTTTACTGCACAAACTATACATCCTCTTCGAATTTTTACTGCACACACTATACATTCTCGCACTTTTCAATTTTTCACTCCACATTCCATATTGCACTCCGTCGCTACACAAACTATACACACTCTTCAAATTTTCATTGCACATTCTGTACTGCACACCTTCGCTGCACAAACTATACATTCTCTTCGAATTTTCACTCCACACACTATAGACCTCGCGTCTTGCCTGACTATACTACGGCCCTGCTCATCGGACTATAGCGCTGAGAGTATAGATTGAGCAAACAGCGCGCTTATGCCAGAAGGGACCACCCTTTCCACCCTTCAGGCCAGGGCACCCTCGTTCGACAGGCTTCCCGACGAGGAGGCGAAAAAATGTCCGACGCCCTCGAGGAAAGTCGAGGGACGAGTCCGGGAAAAGCGCGAATAAGAAGATCGGAGTTCATGAGGAACGGTGGACGTACGGGGAAATAGGTATGGGCTATGGTGTAAAGGATGTTTGGGGGGAAGGAGTCGGGGATGTGGGAAAATTTGTAGTGTGTTATGACCAGTTATATATAAAATTGGTAACTGTATAATAATGTATACATATATACGTATGGGCAATTATGTAGTGTAATGTACTATACTAGTTATATATTTATGGGTAATTTTATAATGTACTTGCAAAAAATATAATAGTATATATAGAAATTTGAAGTACAATAACTCGTTAAATAGTATGCAGAATAGAATTGTATATGATATATATACTACCTTGATCAAAAAGTTTTAGGACTTTATTCATAAAATCGAAAATACAAGTTTATCCATTATAATTGATATCGTCCCCTTCAAAGTACTCCCCATCGACTGTAACGCACTTATGTCAGTGCTTGATCCAATCATCGAAACATCGCTGGTATTCAATTTTTGGTATGTCCATCAGAGCCGTCTTCGATTTTTCCATAAGATCCTTTTGAGTGCTGTAACGCGTTCCGTGAAGCAGTTTTTTAAGTCGGTTAAACAGAAAAAAGTTGCAGGGAGCTAAATCAGGTGAAATCGAAAGGCTGGTGAATAGTATTCATATTATTTTTGGGGAAAAACTCGCGAATAAGGGTCGCATTGTGCGATGATGCGTTATCGTCGTGCAAAATCCACGAATCGTTTGCCCACAAATTCGGTCTTTTTTGGCGAATTGCTTCACGCAAACGTCTCATGACGCCCAAATAATACATTTTGTTGACTGTCTGTTGCTCTGGCAAGAATTCATGATGCACAACACCCTTGTAATGCATGAAAACCGTCAGCACCACCTTCTTTTTCGACTGAAAACAACCTGGTTTCTTCGGAAGCGTTGGTGCCACCAAAAAACTTTTGATCTCAAAAGAGCATCGTTGCCGAAACACTTCTCCAACATTTCCAAGGTCTGCGGACCGTTAAAACCGATTTTCACGCAAAATTTTATGCAAATTCGTTGATCCAAAGTTGATGCCATCTTCAAGTATGTAAAAAATCGAAAACATGCACAAAGGTAGATGTACTCAACACGCAATAACTTTTACAAATGTCAAGCTGTGACGCTAAAATTTGGTGGGAACGTTAATGTCGAACGATGTCGCAACCTAACAAATAAAAAACAATTTCGATCGAGTGACTGAGAGCGCCATACGGCGGCCGGTCCTAAAACTTTTTGACCAAGGTGGTATAAATACACATATATACACATATATATATATATATATATTATATTAATATAATAAATGAATAAAAATCGCTGTCTTATTTTATTAACGGAGAATACGGCGGTATCACTAATATAAGAAAAGAAACCCAAATGACAAAATAACCATACAAAAAAATTCGAGCGCGTTCCCTACAAAGTGACCCTTCAAAAATATTGTATACAAATGTTTCGTCCGACAGCTCATTGTTACAGAAAAAATTAATAAAGAACAGCGGTGTTATTTTATTAACGGAAAATACGGTTGCTCTACTCCTATAAAAAAAATACCCTAAATTCTAAAATAACCGTACAAAAAAATTCAGACGCATTCCTCAGAAACCGACGTTTAAAAAGTATTGTATACAAATTTTCCATCCGACAGTTCCTTGTTCCATAAAAAAATTAACAAACATCGCGTCCTTATTTTATCAACTTGTAAACATTGCCCCACAACTATTACAAAAAATTAATGAAATTCCAAAATAACGGTACAAAAAAATTCAGACGCACTCCCCATACACTGACACTTCGAAAATGTCCTATGAACATTTTTCTCCCGACAGCTCATTGTTATATAAAAAAATTAACAAAAGACCGCATCCTTATTTTACCAACCTTTAATGTTGCCATACAAGTACTACAAAAAAAAAAATAATAAAATTCCAAAATAACCGTGCAAAAAAAATGCAGTCGCATTCTCCACAAAATGACGCTTCGAAAATGTTCTATAAAAGTTTTTCGTGCGGCAGTTCATTGTTAGACAAAAAAATTAACAAAATACCGCGTTCTTATTTTATCAACATATGACATTGCCATATAACTATTACAAAAAGAAAACAATAAGATGACAAAATAACAGTACAAAAAAATTCAGACGCATTCTTCAAAAAGTGACGCTTTGAAAATATTCTATAAAAATTTTTCGTACGACAGTACATTATTAAATAAAAAATTAATTAACAACAGCGATCTTATTTTATTAACGGAAAACACGGCCGCGTCATTATTATAAGAAAGAACCCCTAAATTTCAAACTAACCGTACAAAAAAATTCAGACGCATTCCCCATAAACTGACGCATCGAAAGTATCCTATGAACATTTTTCGTCCGACAGTTCCTTGTTAGACAAAAAAATTAACAAAATACCGCGTTCATATTTCATCAACATGTGACATTGCCATACAACTATTACGAAAAAAAAGAACAAAATTTTAAAATAGCCGTTCAAAAAAATTCACACGCATTCCCCGTAAACTGACGCTTCGAAAGTATTCTATGAACATTTCTCGTCCGACAATTCCTTGTTACAGAAAAAAAATTAGCAAAGCGCTGCATCCTAATTTTGCCAACCTGTGACGTCGCCATATAACTATTACAAAAAAAAAAATTAAAAAAATTCCAAATAACCGTACAAAAAAATTCAGGCGCATTCTCTACAAAGTGTCGCTTCAAAAATATTGTATAACAATTTTTCGTCCGACAGCTCAATGTTACAGAAAAAATTAATAAACAGCAGCGTTCTTATTTTATTAACGGAAAATACGACTGCTCCACTATTATAAAAAAAGAACCCCTGAATTTCAAAATAACCGTTCAAAAAAATTCAGGTGCATTTCCCATATACTGACGCTTCGAAAGTATCCTATGAACATTTTTCGTCCGATAGTTCCTTGTTAGACAAAAAAATTCACAAAATACCGCGTTCATATTTCATCAACATGTGACATTGCCATACAACTATTACGGAAAACAAAGAACAAAACAACAAAATAGCCGTTCAAAAAAATTCACACGCATTCCCCGTAAACTGACGCTTCGAAAGTATTCTATGAAAATTTTTCGTCCGACAATTCCTTGTTACAGAAAAAAATTAGCAAAGCACTGCATCCTAATTTTGCCAACCTGTGACGTGGCCATATAACTATTACAAAAAAAAAATTAAAAAAATTCCAAATAACCGTACAAAAAAATTCAGGCGCATTCTCTACAAAGTGACGCTTCAAAAGTATTGTATAACAATTTTTCGTCCGACAGCTCATTGTTACAGAAAAAATTAATAAAGAGCAGCGTTCTTATTTTATTAACGGAAAATACGGCTGCTCCACTATTATTAAAAAAGAACCCCTAAATTTCAAAATAACCGTTCAAAAAAATTCAGGTGCATTTCCCATATACTGACGCTTCGAAAGTATCCCATGAACATTTTTCGTCCGACAGTTCCTTGTTAGACAAAAAAATTAACAAAATACCGCGTTCATATTTCATCAACATGTGACATTGGCATACAACTATTACAAAAAAAAGAACAAAATAACAAAATAGCCGTTCAAAAAAATTCACACGCATTCCCCGTAAACTGACGCTTCGAAAGTATTGTATGAAGATTTCTCGTCCGACAATTCCTTGTTACAGAAAAAAATTAGCAAAGCACTGCATTCTAATTTTGCCAACCTGTGACGTCGCCATATAATTATTACAAAAAGAAAAATTAAAAAAATTCCAAATAACCGTACAAAAAAATTCAGGCGCATTCTCTACAAAGTGACGCTTCAAAACTATTGTATAACAATTTTTCGTCCGACAGCTCATTGTTACAGAAAAAATTAATAAAAAGCAGCGTTCTTATTTTATTAACGGAAAATACGGCTGCTCCACTATTATAAAAAAAGAACCCCTAAATTTCAAAATAACCGTACAAAAAAATTTAGGTGCATTTCCCATATACTGACGCTTCGAAAGTATCCTGTGAACATTTTTCGTCCGATAGTTCCTTGTTAGACAAAAAAATTCACAAAATACCGCGTTCATATTTCATCAACATGTGACATTGCCATACAACTATTACGAAAAAAAAGAACAAAATAACAAAACAGCCGTTCAAAAAAATTCACACGCATTCCCCGTAAACTGACGCTTCGAAAGTATTCTATGAAGATTTCTCGTCCGACAATTCCTTGTTACAGAAAAAAATTAGCAAAGCACTGCATCCTAATTTTGCCAACCTGTGACGTCGCCATATAAATATTACAATAAAAAAATTGAAAAAATTCCAAATAACCGTACAAAAAAATTCAGGCGCATTCTCTACAAAGTGACGCTTCAAAAATATTGTATAACAATTTTTCGTCCGACAGCTCAATGTTACAGAAAAAATTAATAAAGAGCAGCGTTCTTATTTTATTAACGGAAAATACGGCTGCTCCACTATTATAAAAAAAGAACCCCTAAATTTCAAAATAACCGTTCAAAAAAATTCAGGCGCATTCCCCATATACTGACGCTTCGAAAGTATCCTATGAACATTTTTCGTCCGATAGTTCCTTGTTAGACAAAAAAATTAACAAAATACCGCGTTCATATTTCATCAACATGTGACATTGCCATACAACTATTACGAAAAAAAAAGAACAAAATGACAAAATAGCCGTTCGAAAAAATTCACACGCATTCCCCATAAACTGACGCTTCGAAATTATTCTATGAAGATTTTTCGTCCGACAATTCCTTGTTACAGAAAAAAATTAGCAAACACTGCATCCTAATTTTGCCAACCTGTGACGTCGCCATATAACTATTACAAAATAAAAAAATTAAAAAAATTCCAAATAACCGTACAAAAAAATTCAGGCGCATTCTCTACAAAGTGACGCTTCAAAAATATCGTATAACAATTTTTCGTCCGACAGCTCATTGTTACAGAAAAAATTAATGAAGAACAGCGGTCTTATTTTATTAACGGAAAATACGGCTGCTCCACTCTTATAAAAAAAGAACCCCTAAATTTCAAAATAACCGTTCAAAAAAATTCAGGCGCATTCCCGTAAACTGACGCTTCGAAGTCCACTTCTGCAAATTTCCCGCCCGACGCTTCGTTTCCCCGCAAAAAAATGCTAAAAACCCCTCCACCCTCTTTTCTCTTTCTTTCTTTCTCTACACGCGCATTTCCACGTTGCAAATTTTGCGCCATCTTCCACGCGACGCCACGTCTCGGAACGTGCGTGGAAAAGGCAGAAGACGGTTGAGGGCAAACAGTTTTTTTATTAACGGGAAACTCGTAGTTATCTCGCTCGTGACGCTTTTATCGTCGCTCCACGACATTTCGCAGTCGAGTCAATAATCCGCCGGTTCCTTCGTTTAGTCATCTGCCGTACCGGGAAAGACGATAGAGATAAGCGGAGAGATAAGCTGGAAGGTGAGTAATGAGATGGGAACTGCGTGACGCACACGGTGCGTCATCGGAGAGATGCGCGGAATTTATGGGAAATGGAGGATCCATGGGGTTCAAGGAAGTGGGGGATTGGGAATGTGGAAATTTGGGGGTGGGTTGGTGTAAAAAGTATGAAACGCATAAAATGTGTTGGTATTGTATACGCGTATGTATATTTCAATTCCGAATATTGACAACCGTATTATATTCAATTCTCAATATGGAGAACAGTATTTATGGGACTCAGAATATCGGAAACCGTATTTTAATGAATTCGAAATATTGGAAACCGTATTTTAATGCATTCTCAATATTGCAAACTCTTTTGTATTAAATTTTGTATATTGAGAACCATATTTTAATGCATTGTAAATATAGAAAACCGTATTGTATTCAATCCTGAATATTGGAAACCGTATTTCAATGCATTCTGAATTTTGCAAACCGTATTGTATTAAATTCTGTATATTTAAAACCGTATTTTAATGCATTATAAATATCGAAAACCGTATTTTATTGAATTCGAAATATAGGAAACCCTATTTTCATGCGTTCTGAATATTGGAAGCAGTATTGTATATAATTCTGAATATTGAGAACCGCATTTTATTGCATCAAAGTATTGAAAACCGTATCGTATTAAATTCTGAATAATGAGAACCGTATTTATTGGAGTCTAAATATCGAAAATCGTATTTTATTGAACTTGAAATATTGAAACCCGTATTTTAATCCATCCTAAATATCGAAAAGAGTATTGTATTAAATTCTTAATATTGAAAACCGTATTTTAATGCATTCTAAATATCGAAAACCGTATTTTATTGAATTATAAATACTGGAAACCGAATTTTAATGCATTCCAAATATCGAAAACAGTATTGTATTAAATTCTAAATATTGGGAACCGTATTTTAATGCATTCTAAACATCGAAAACCGTATTGTATTAAATTCTAAATATTGAGAACCGTATTTTAATGCATTCTAAATATCGAAAACCGTATTGTATTGAATTATAAATACTGGAAACCGAATTTTAATGCATTCCAAATATCGAAAACAGTATTGTATTAAATTCTAAATATTGACAACCGTATTTTAATGCATTCTAAATATTGAAAACCATATTGTATTCAATTCTGAATATTGAGAACCGTATTTTAATGCATTCTAAATATCGAAACCCGTATTGTATTCAATTCTGAATATTGAGAACCGTATTTTAATGCATTCTAAATATCGAAACCCGTATTGTATTGAATTATAAATACTGGAAACCGTATTTTAATGCATTCTAAATATGGAAAACAGTATTGTATTAAATTCTGAATATTGAGAACCGTATTTTAATGCATTCTAAATATCGAAAACCGTATTGTATTGAATTATAAATACTGGAAACCGTATTTTAATGCATTCTGAATATTGGGAAACGTGTTGTAAATAATTTTAAATACTGAAAACCGTACTGTATTCAATTCTGAATATTAAGAACCATATTCATTGGATTCTAAATATCGAAAACCGTATTGTATTAAATCCTGAATATTGAGAACAATATTTCTTGGATTCTAAATATCGAAAACCGTATTTTATTGAATTCGAAATATTTAAAACCATATTGTATTAAATTCTGAATATTGAGAACCCTATTTTAATACATTCTAAATATCGAAAACTGTATTGTATTAAATTCTGAATATCGAAAATCGTATTGTATTCAATTCTGAATATTGGAAACCGTATTTCAATGCATTCTGAATATTGAAAACCGTATTGTATTAAATTCTGTATATTGAGAACCCTATTTTAATGCATTCTAAATATCGAAAACTGTGTTGTATTAAATTCTGAATACCGAAAATCGTATTGTATTCAATTCTGAATATTGGAAACCTTATTTCAATGCATGCTGAATATTGGAAACCGTATTGTATTAAATTCTGTATAGTGAGAACCCCATTTTAATGCATTCTAAATATCGAAAACTGTATTGTATTAAATTCTGAATATCGAGAATCGTATTGTATTCAATTCTGAATATTGGAAACCGTATTTCAATGCATTCTGAATATTGAAAACCGTATTGTATTAAATTCTGTATATCGAGAACCCTATTTTAATGCATTCTAAATATCGAAAACTGTATTGTATTCAATTCTGAATACTGGAAACCGTATTTCAATACATTCTGAATATTGAAAACGGTATTGTATTAAATTTTGTATATTGAGAACCCTTTTTTAATGCATTCTAAATATCGAAAACTGTATTGCATTAAATTCTGAATATCGAAAATCGTATTGTATTCAATTCTGAATATTGAAAACCGTATTTTAATTCATGCTGAATATTGAGAACCGTATTGTATTAAATTCTGTATATTGAGAACCCTATTTCAATACATTCTAAATATTGAAAACTGTGTTGTATTAAATTCTAAATATCGAAAACCGTATTATATTGAATTATAAATACTGGAAACCGTATTTTAATACATTCTAAATATCGAAAACCGTATTGTAATCAATTCTGAATATTGAGAACCATATTTTAAAGCATTCTAAATATCGAAAACCGTATTGTATTGAATTATGAATACTGGAAACTGTATTTTAATGCATTCTAAATATCGGAAACAGTTTTGTATTAAATTCCGAATAATGAAAAGAGTATTTATTGATGTCTGAATATCAAAAATCGCATTTTAATGGGGTGTCATCGGGAAGATGCGCGGAACTGATGAGAAATAGAGGATTCATGGGGTTCAGGCAAGTGGGGATGTGGGAAATTTGGGGGTGGATCGCTATAAAACGTAGGATAAGTTTAAATATTGACTTTTAAATATGGAATTATAAATATTGGGAATGGTGTGGTATTGTATTGGTATTCTATATTGATATAAAACATATAAAACCTGTATAAAACGTGTAGGGTGATGGATTTTATACTCTGTTGGTATTGTATATGTGTATGTTTTAAGGGTGTGGTATTGTATATGGAGTGTGAAAGTGAAAGGTGGATTGTAGTGAATTCTGAGTATTGAGAACAGTATTTATTGGAGTCTAAATATCAAAAATCGTTTTTTATTGAATTCGAAATATTGGAAACAGTATTTTAATACATTCTAAATATCGAAAACCATATTGTAATAAATTTTGAGTATTGAGAACCGTATTGTATTCAATTCTGCATATTGAGCACCATATTCTAAGGAATTCTAAATATCGAAAACCGTATTCTATTAAATGCTGTATATTGAGAACCGTAGTTTAATGCATTCTAAATATCGAAAACCGTATTTTATTGAATTTGAAATATAGGAAACCTTATTTTCTTGCATTCTGAAGATTGAAAACCGTACTGTATTCAATTCTGAATATTGAGAACCGTATTCTAAGGCATTCTAATATCGAAAACCGTATTGTATTAAATTCTGTATATTGAGAACCGCATTTTAATGCATTCTAAATATAGAAAACCATATTGTATTAAATACTGTATATTGAGAACCGTATTTAGTACATTACAGCATTCAAAAGTCATGTAGCACAACCCTCATAAAAAAAGCTCATAAAAAGAGCAATAAACACATTTTTAACCATGCACCCTCTCAAAAACACAGTATTTAGCGTATTTAGTACATTTCAATACTTAAAAGTCACATACATCCCCCAGGAACTTTATAAGAAAAGAGATAAACACATTTTTCTCCATGTACCCTCCCAAAAACACAGTATTCAACATACTTATTGCATTGCAATACTTAAAAGTCACATACACCCCCCAGGTACCTCATAACAAAAGACATAAACACATTTTTCTCAATACACCCTCCAAAAAAACATAGTACTTAGCAAATTTAATATTTTACAATACTCAAAATACACATACATCCCCCCAGGAACCTTATAAGAAAAGCCATATACACATTTTTCTGCATGTACCCTCCAAAAAACACAGTATTAAGCATACTTTTTACATTTCATTAGTCAAAATTTACATACAGCCCCCCAGGTACCTTACAAAGAAATATATAAACACATTTATCCTAATGCAACATCCAGAAAACGCAGTATTTAGCATATTTAGTGGATTTCAATAGTCAAAAGTCACATACACCCCCCAAGTACCTCATAAAAATAGTCATAAATGCATTTATCTTAATGTACCCTCTCAAAACACAGTATTAAGCATACTTATTACATTACAATAGTCAACATTTACATAAATCATCCCAGGTATCTTACAAAGAAATACATAAACACATTTATCTTAATGCATCATCACAAAAACGCAGTATTTAGCATATTTAGTAAATTTCAATAGTCAAAAGTCACATACACCCCCAAGGTACCTTGTAAAAATAGCTATAAACGTTTTTTAACTTAATGTACCCTCACAAAACACAGTTTTTAGCATATCTAGTAGACTGCAATACTAAAAAGTCAGATACATCCCCTCAGAATTCTTCATAAGAGAAGCAATAACCAAATTTTTCTGCATGTACCCCCCAAAAACACAGTATTTAGCATACTTATTACATTGCAATAGTCAAAAATTACATACATCCTCCCAGGTACCTTACAAACAAATACATAAACACATTTATCTTAATGGATCATCACAAATATGCAGTATTTAGCATATTTAGTAGATTTCAGTAGTCAAAAGTCACATACACCCCCAAGGTACCTTATAAAAATAGCCATAAACGCTTTTATCTTAATGTACCCCCTCAAAAACAGAGTTTTTAGCATATTTAGCAGATTGCAATACTAAAAAGTCATATACAGCCCCTTAGAATTCTTCATAAAAGAAGCAATAACCACATTTTTATACAAAGTTACATAAATCCACTCAGGTACCTTGCAAAGAAATACATAAACACATTTATCTTAATGCAACATCCCCAAAATGCAGTATTTAGCATATTTAGTAGATTTCAATAATCAAAAGTCACTTACACCCGCCAGGTACTTTATAAAAATAGCCATAAACGCTTTTATCTTAATATACCCTCTCAAAACACAGTATTAAGCATACTTATTACATTGCATTAGTCAAAAGTTACATAACTCCTACCAGGTATCTTACAAAGAAATACATAAACGCATTTATCTTAATGTATCATCACAAAAACGCAGTATTTAGCACATTTCGTAGATTTCAATAGTCAAAAGTCACATACACCCCCCAGGTACCTTATAAAAAGCCATAAACGCATTTGTCTTAATGTACCCTCTCAAAACACAATATCTAGTAGATTGCAATACTAAAAAGTCGTATACATCCCCAAGAAACTTCATAAAAGAAGCAATAAACAAATTTTTCTCCATGTACCCTTCCAAAAACACAATATTAAGCACACTTATTACATTTCAGTCAAAAGTCACATATACCCCCCAGGTACCTTATAAAAATAGCCACAAACGCATTTATCTTAATGTACCCTCTCAAAAACACAGTTTTTGGCATATTTAGTAGATTTTAATAGTCAAAAGTCATATACACCCCCCAGGTACCTTATAAAAAAAGACATAAATGCTTTTAACTTAATGTACCCTCACAAAACACAGTTTTTAGCATATATAATAGATTGTAATACTAAAAAGTCATATACATTCTCCCAGAATTCTTCATAAAAGAAGCAATAATCAAATTTTTCTCCATGTACCCTCCCAAAAACAGAGTTTTACGCATACTTATTACATTGAAATGCTGAAAAGTTACATACATCCCCCAGGTACCTTACAAACAAATAGATAAACACATTTATCCTAATGCATCATCACAAAAACGCAGTATTTAGCATATTTAGTAGATTTCAATAGTCAAAAGTCATATACACCCCCCAGGTACCTTATAAATAAAGACATAAACACATTAATCTTAATGTACCCTCTCAAAACACAGTATTTAGCATATCTAGTAGACTGCAATACTAAAAAGTCAGATACATCCCCTCAGAATTCTTCATAAAAGAAGCAATAAACAAATTTTTCTCCATATACCCTCCCAAAAACACAGTATTAACCATACTTATTACATTGCAATAGTCAAAAGTTACATACATCATCCCAGGTACCTTACACAGAAGTACATAAACACATTTATCTTAATGTATCATCACAAAAACGCAGTGTTTAGTATATTTAGTAGATTTCAATAGTCAAAAGTCACGTACACCCCCCAGGTACCTTATAAAAATAGCCATAAACGCATTTATCTTAATGTACCCTCCCAAAACACAGTTTTTTAGCGTATCTAACAGATGGCAAAACTAAAAAGTCATATACATCCTCTAAGAATTCTTCATAAAAGATGAAATGAACAAATTTTTCTCCATGTACCCTCCCAAAAACACAGTATTTAACATACTTATATACATTGCCATACTTAAAAGTCATACACACCCCCCAGGTACCTTACAAAGAAATATATAAACACATTTATCTTAATACAACACCACAAAGACGCAGTATTTAGCATATGTAGTAGATTTCAATAGTCAAAAGTCACATACACCCCCCAGGTACCTTATAAAAATAACCATAAACGCATTTATCTTAATGTACCCTCTCAAAACACAGTATTTAGCATATATAGTAGGTTGCAATACTAAAAAGTCACAAACACCCCTCAGAATTCTTCATAAAGGAAGCAATAAACAAATTTTTCTCCATGTACCCTCCCAAAAACACAGTATTAAGCATACTTATTACATTTCAGTAGTCAAAAGTGACATATTCCCCCCAAATACCTTACAAAGAAATACATAAACACATTTATATTAATGCAACATCCCCAAAACGCAGTATTTAGCATATTTAGTGGATTTCAATAGTCAAAAGTCACATACACAACCAAGGTACCTTACAAACAAATAGATAAACACATTTATCTTAATGTATCATCACAAAAACGCAGTATTTAGCATATATAGTAGATTGCAATACTAAAAAGTCACAAACACCCCTCAGAATTCTTCATAAAGGAAGCAATAAACAAATTTTTCTCCATGTACCCTCCCAAAAATACAGCACTAAGCGTATTTATTACATGCATTAGTCAAGAGTTACATACTTCCTCCCAGGTACCCTACAAGGAAATACATAAACACATTTATCCTAATGCAACATCCAAAAAACGCAGTATTTAGCATATTTAGTAGATTTCAATAGCCAAAAGTCACATACACCCCCAGGTACCTTATAAAACTAGCCAAAAACGCATGTATCTTAATGTACCCTCCCAAAACACAGTTTTTAGCGTATCTAAGAGATGGCAAAACTAAAAAGTCATATACATCCTCTAAGAATTCTTCATAAAAGAAGAAATGAACAAATTTTTTTCCATGTACTCTCCCAAAAACACAATATTAAGCATACTTTTTACATTGCAATAGTCAAAAGTTACATACATCCTCCCAGGTACCTTATAAAAATAGCCATAAACACATTTATCCTAATGCAACATCCAAAAAACGCAGTATTTAGCATATTTAGTAGATTTCAATAATAAAAAGTCATATACACCTCCCTAGAAACTTCATAAAAGAAGCAATAAACAAATTTTTCTCCATGTATCCTCCTAGAAACTCAGTATTAATCATACTTACTACAATACTCAAAAATGACATAGGCACACACCCCAGCAACTTCATAAAAATACTCAAAAATACACATAAACCCAATTTCTCTCGATCCAACCTCCGAAACGCGGGGTTCTTACGACAGATGAAAAAGAGAGTAAAAAAATGTGCAACAGACCTTCGGTTCTCCTCTTCCGCCATTTTGTTCCCTGATTTTCGCTCATAAACACTGACCAGGTACGATGATAAAAATTCATTAGTCCCCTCGGAATCGATCGGCGAAGCCGTGTAATTACGTTTCTGCCCTTTCGCCCACCTCGCCTAACCCTAAAACTCACATTAGTTTCTTGCCTCGCCTATCTCGCCCGCCGCCATCTTGACGTCGGCACCACCGGAGTCAACTGCGCAATTCACTGTCGATGAGCACGCAGGCATGTTTACAAGAATCCCCTTGCAGAATTTTTCATTGCAACGTTAATTTGATGAAATAAAATTTTTATTAAAGGGGCCATATACCTAGAAATTAAAAAAAATGCATTTTTCGTTTTTTGTATATTCAAAAAGTATACGGTATTATATTAGCTCAAAGTTTCAAAATTCGTTGAAACATTGTCCAGGTACCTTATAAAAATTTCTTTCGTTAGCCATAAACAAGTGTTCATTTATCAACGTAAGAAAATTGTGCAAAATAATTTTTTGACAAAAATGGAGAGGAAAAACAGAGAAGCTCATTAGTCAGACAGTTTTATAAATATTTAGAAGCAGATTTAGAGACAGCGAGTATCAATGGTTTGTCAAAAATGTCAGCAAACGACGTATATGTTCCCCCCAGGTCGGATATAAAAATCGCCATAAACAATTTTATTAATGTACCCTCAAAACAAGTTTTTGAGCATATCTAGTAGATTAAATACTAAAACTCTAATCCCCTCAGAATTTAAAAAGAAGCAGTCGAGGAACTTGCTTTTCAAATTTTCGTGTGTCCATCTTCATGTTTCAATTCCGTCATGTCCATTTATAACCCATGCAATTAAACACACTTATTTGCTATGCTCAATTTACTTAAAATATATGATATTCATAATTATGATTCCAAAAAATTGGTATTGCTGCAACCCAGTTCAGCAACAAGGATTCATAAAAACAGCACATGCAAAAAAAATACAAAAGGAGCATTTTTAAACCACCGTATTTCTCTGTAAGAACTTGTACATACGATCCAACCTCTGAAAAAATTGAAGGCGTTTATTGAATTTGACTCGAAACAAATTAAAATCGACAGATTTTTCCGAAAAAAGGGAGTGAAAAAATGCGCAACAGACCTTCGGTTCTCCTCTTCCGCCATTTTGTTCCCTGATTTTCGCTCATCGGCGCTGACCAGGGCGATGATAAAAAATTCATTAGTCCCCTCGGAATCGATCGGCGAAGCCGTGTAATTACGTTTCTGCCCTTTCGCCCACCTCGCCTAACCCTAAACACTCACATTATCCCTTCTTGCCTCGCCTAATCTCGCCCGCCGCCATCTTGACGTCGGCACCACCGGAGTCAACTGCGCAATTCACTGTCGATGAGCACGCAGGCATGTTTGCGGGAGAATTTTATTTCCTTCGCAATGTACCGTACGTTTCGTTATGACGTTAATTGAATTATTTCGTTAATCTGATGAATTAAGGGGGCACGTCGACCTAGAAATTTGGAAAAAATGCATTTTTGAAAAAATTCAAGCGTATGTGTAATTTTATTTAAAAAAATGCAACTAATGCAAATTTTATATAATAAAATGTAACAAAATTTTAATTTTATATAATAATGTTCCGAAAATTTGAATCTAAAATCACGTTTCGAGATTTTACATAATAACATGCGACTAATGCAAATTTTATATAATATAATACAACGAAAAGCAAATAATATGCAATAAAATTCAAATTTTATATAATAGAATGCAACTAATGCAAATTTTATATAATATAATGTAACAAAAAGTTAATAACATGCAACAAAATTGTAATTTTATATAATAGAATGCAACTAATGCGAATTTTATATAATATAATGTAACGAAAAGCAAATAACATTCAACAAAATTCAAATTTTATGTAATAGAATGCAACTAATGCAGATTTTATGTAATACAATGTTAATAAAAGCGAATAACATGCAACAAAATTTTTATTTTATATAATAGAATGCAACTAATGCAAATTTCATATAATAAAATGCAATTAATGCAAATTTTATATAATGTAATATAACGAAAAGCAAATAACATGTAGCAAAATTCAAGTTTTATATAATAAAATGCAACTAATGCAAATTTTATATAATATAATGTAACGAGAACCAAATAAGATGCAACAAAATTTAAATTTTATATAATCGAATGCAACTAATACAAATTTTATATAATATAATGTGAGAAAGCAAATAACATGCAACAAAATTCAAATTTTATATAATAGAATGGAACTAATGTAAATTTTATATAATAAAATGTAACAAAATTTAAATTTTATACAATAGAATGAAACTAATGCAAATTTTATAGAATAAAATGTAAAAAAATGCAAATAACAAGCAACAAAATTCAAATTTTATATAATAAAATGTAACAAAATGCAAATAACATGCAACAAAATTCAAATTTTATATAATAGAATACACGCACTGCAAATTTTATATAACAAAATGTAAGAATATGCAAGTAACATGCAACAAAACTCAAATTTTATATAATAAAATGCAACTAATGCAAATTTTATATAATATAATGTAACGAAAAGCAAATAACATGCAACAAAATTCAAATTTTATATAATAGAATGCAAATAATGTACATTTTATATAATAAAATCTAACAAAATGCAAAGAACATGAAACATATGTCATATGTAAGTAATACAACAAACAAGAATTATTGCGACAAATTTGCTTGTATAATTATATTCCGTAATTCTACATTAAAATAATTTCATTTCACACTTTTTTGTATGAAGACGCAAGAATTAATATTGCCATAATGAAAATTAGCCAAACCTATACCAAAATCGTCAACTTGTGACAATTACCTACATTCCGCCATTACTCTATAATTAATCATTACAAACACAATACATCGATATACAATTAACCACCCCATACAAGACATTAAATATCCACAACTCCCTATATAACCAAACATCCTACATTCTCCTTCGAAAAAATCCTTATCGGCCTCGAAACTTTTCGCAACTTTCGGCGGCGCGTTAATTAAGGGGGGAAACAAATATTAAAATCGGCAGAATTTTTCCGCGTGACGCATACGGTGCGTCAATAATTTGACGGAGTTAAATTAAAATTTGACCGTATTTTTTTCGTGACGCATACGGTGCGTCAACATTTTTACTGTAATCGAGTATTAAAACTTGTCAAATTTTTCGTCACGACGCATACGGTGCGTCAAAAATTTGGACGGCGTCAAATTTAAAATTTGGCACGTGCGAAAAGAAATATTACGAAGGGGGAGCTAAGTGGCGCATTTTTATTACTAATTGACCACCGTATTTTGGAACATGTAAGAACTTGTACACAGTTAGAAGCCTCTCGAGTTTTGAGGAAAAAATGGACACTTACTCAAGCAAAATTGAAGGCGTTTATTGCAATATTGTATGCACGTGGGGCGTACCAAGGAAACACTTTGAGTCTTGAATATTTATGGAATAACAAGTGGGGACAACATTTTTTTCCCACAACGATGAGTAGATGTGATTTTACCGAGATTTTACATTACATTTATTTTGAAAAAAAAATCAGGGGAGTCAACGTTTACAAAGAGACAAATTCGCTTTAATTTCAACAGTTTGGAACACATTTATTGAAAATAGCCAAAATTGCTTCAAACCTGGACCTTATATGACGGTGAATGAGCAACTTTCTTCAACGAAGGCAATATATGCAAAAAAAGTGTATGCGGAATGTGTACACTGAGGAAAATCTACACATGTAAAAATTGTGACCGATGAACTAAATCCCATTAGGCATTTGATTAATCGTTAATGTCTATAAATCGATTTTTGTATTACAATTAATATTATTCAACTTTTTTCGTCATTTATTAAAAGTAAAAAAGACTGGAAACATCACTAAGCATTTTTTTCTAAACACCAGTCATTCTGACTGGTCTTGGTAGAAATAGGTATACTTAAATAGCGGTAAATCTAGTGTTAAACGCGTTTCTCTCGAAATCTTGTTTTCAAAATGCGTACCAGAAATATCTCGGAAACGGCTGCACCGATTTACTTCAAATTTGGAGGACTTCATCTAAACGAAAAAAGGCAGTCTTTGTCGTGGCAGATTTTTTTTAGAGCCCTTACTTTTTTTAAAGCCCAAAGAAGACCAATTTCTACACTAAAACATCGCTTTTTTTACTTAAGCGTCCACCATTTTCACAAAAATCAATCATCGAAAAAATCGGTCACGACAAAGACTAGATAATTTTATGTAGTTTAAGAAAATTTTAGTCTGGTCTGTTTCCGATAAATCCTGTATGAGCTGCATCTGGTACCTTTTTTCAACATCGTTTTACGTCAAGGACAATATCTCCACCATTTAAAAAAAATTTTATTTCAAATTTATTCTGATACATATTCTAATAATGTACTTTAAGGTAAAGAAAAGTCGGATTAATTACACGCATTACACTTCCCAAGAAAAATTCCTAAAGAATGCCTATTTTTAGCATCTCTATGTATATGTGCCCCCTTAAGAATTAGGGTTTATTAAGTGTTATGAACTATTGTATTAAAAATGATAGTTTATTAAATTAAGTATGTATTAGTTATTAAGTTGCTGATTTTATTTACTACTTATTTTCTTATTTAATATTTTATTTCCTGTACCTTTGGTTATTTAGTTAATTGCATTTTTTTGTTAATTTGATGAATTAAGAATGATAGTTTATTAAATGTTATGAAGTATTAAGAATTATTTTTATTAAGTGTTACGAAGTATTAAGAATTATTTATTGAAGTATTAAGAGTTCATTCATTTAAGTATGTATTAGGTATTGATTTACTGATTTGATGTTTGTTCTACTATTTTTATTTATTACTAATTTTCTTGTTTAATATTTTATTTCGCATTTTTGGTCATTTAGTAAATTGCATTTTTTCGTTTAGTTTCTATTTAAGAATGGTAGTTTATTAAATGTTATCAGGTATTACTAATCATTTTTATTAAGTATTTATATAAGTATTAAGTACCAGATTTTTGTTCATCGAGTTCCAGCTTTTCTGTTGATCATCTTTCTTGTAAGTCAATGCACAAGTGACTAGATGAGTTGTTTGTCGAAACGTAATGTAGGTCGTGAACGATGTTATCAAACATGCCTGCCGATAGATCTGATCGATCGATCTGATCAAGGGTGCTTCAACCTAATGTGTTTAATAATGTATATACTCGTTGTAGATCTTGTTATATGTAAAGTTTCGAGATAAATAAGTTAGTAAAAGTTTGGGGATAAATAATAAGTTAGCAAATGTTTAGGGATGAATAATAAGTTAGTAAAAGTTTAGAGATAAATTGATAGATTTATTGTAATACTAATTGATATTACGGATAATGTGGGTTGAAAGAGGAAATTATGAATATGCAAATATGCGAAAATAAATACAATTTTCAAATATATGATTGAAAGTTTATTTTTTTTAATGATCGTAGTATATCGTTGTCGGAAAGTAAGTATGCTGTAACAAAGAAAAAAATATGTTTTAGTTATTTTCCATTCTATTTTTGAAAAATATTGCGGGCGAAGTTAGAAAGCTACGTACCCACATTTGATATTTCATTACTGGTCGATTTTTTTACAAAATACCTTAAACAAAAGTTATAGCGGATATTATTTCACATAACTTTTGTCCGAAACATTTTCTTCAAAAAACAACCATTACCGAAATACAATAATTAATAAGCCTAATCCTTGAAAATTTCCAACGTTTCATATCAATATATAAATTTTGAAATATTTCGTTAGTCGTTGACTTTTCAACAAAATGTCTTAAACAAAAGTTATAGCGCATATCATTCCGCGTAACTTTTGTACGAAACATTTTCTTTGAAAATCAACCATTACCGAATTACAATAATAAACAAACCGCATCATCGAAAATTTTGTATGGTGCATATCTACATTAAACAATTTAACATAATTCATTACTGATCGACTCTTCAACAAAATGTTTTAAACAAAAGTTGTAGAACGTATTATTTCGCGTAACATTTGTACGAAACATTTTCTTCTAAAATCAACCATTAGCGAAATACAATAATTAACATCCCTTACCTTTAAAAATTTCCAACGTTACATACCCACATTCAAAATTTCAACATATTTCATTACTCGTCGACTTTTTAACAAAATGTCTTAAACAAAAATTATAGCGCATATCATTCCGCGTAATTTTTGTAGGAAACATTTTCCTCTGAAATCAAGTGTTTTTGGAATACAATAATAAACAAGCCACAGCGTCGAAAATTGAATACAGTGCATATCTACATTAAACAATTTAACATAATTCGTTACTGGTCGACTTTTCAACAAAATGTCGTAAACAAAACGTATAGAGCGCATTATTTCGCGCAACTTTTAATTAGAACATTTTCTTCTAAAATCAATGATTACCGAAATACAATAATTAACAACCCTTACCTTTGAAAATATCCAACATCACGTACCAACATTAAAAATTGTAACACATTTCGTTACCCCTCGACTTTTCAACAAAATGTCTGAAACAAAAGTTGTAGAGCGTATTATTCCGCGCAACTTTCATCCGAAACATTTTCTTCTAAAATCAACCATTACCGAAATACAATAATTAACATCCCTTACCGTAAAAAATTTCCAACATTACGTACCAACATTAAAAATTGTAACATATTTCATTATTCGTTGATTTTCGAAGAAAATGACCTAAACAAAAATTATAGCGCATATTATTCTACGTAATTTTTGTAGGAAACATTTTCCTCTGAAGTCAAGGGTTTTTGGAATACAATAATAAACAAGCCACAGCGTCGAAAATTGAATACAGTGCATATCTACATTAAACAATTTAACATAATTCGTTACTCGTCAACTTTTCAACAAAATGTCTTAAACAAAAATTATAGCGCATATTATTCCGCGCAACTTTCATCCGAAACATTTTTTTCTAAAATCAACCATTACCTAAATACAATAATAAACAAACCGCATCGTCGACAATTTTGTATGGTGCATATCTACATTAAACAATTTAATATAATTCGTTACCCATCGACTTTTCAACAAAATGTCTCAAACAAAAGTTGCAGAGCGTATTATTCCGCGTAATTTTTATTCGAAACATTTTCTTCTAAAAGCAACCATTACCGAAATACAATAATTAATATCCCTTACCTTTAAAAATGTCCAACTTTACATACCCACATTCAAAATTTTAACATATTTCATTACTCGTTGATTTTCGAAAAAAATGTCTTAAACAAATATTATAGAGCGCATTATTCTGCGCAACTTTTATTTGGAACATTTTCTTCTAAAATCAAGGATTACCGAAATACAATAATTAATACTCCTTACCTTTAAAAATGTCCAACATTATATACCCACATTTAAAATTTTAACATATTTCATTCCTGGTCGACTTTTCAACAAAATGTCTCAAACAAAACTTATAGAGCGCATTATTCCGCGTAACTTTTGTATGAAACATTTTCTTCCAAAATCAACCATTATCGAAATACAATAATTAATATCCCTTACCCTTAAAAATGTCCAACATTACATATCAACATAAAAAATGTTAACATATTTCATTCCTGGTCGACTTTTCAACAAAATGCTTTAAACAAAACTTATAGAGCGCATTATTTCGCGTAACTTTCGTCCGAAACATTTTCTTTAAAAATGCACCATTACTGAAATACAATAATTAACATCCCTTCCCATCCAAAGTTTCCAACATTACATACGTACATTCAAAATTCTTATATATCTCCTTACTCGTTGCCTTTTAGGAAAAATGCTTCAAACAAAACTTATAGAGGGTATTATTCTGTGTAATTTTTATTCGAAATATTTTCTTCTAAAATCAACCATTACCGAAATACAATAATTAAAAACCCTTACCTTTAAAAACGTCCAACGTTACATACCCACATTCAAAATTTCAACATATTTCACTACTCGTCCACTTTGCAACAAAATGTCTTAAACAAAACTTATAGCGCGTATTATTCCACGTAACTTTCGTACGAAACATTTTCTTCTAAAATCAACCATTACCGAAATACAATCATTAATATTCCTTACCCTGAAAAATGTCCAACGTTACATACCCACATTCAAAATTTTAACATATTTCATTAATCATCGACTTTCCAACAAAATATCTTAAATAAAACTTATAGAGCGCATTATTCCGCGTAACTTTCGTACGAAATATTTTCTTTAAAAATCAACCATTACCGAAATACAATAATTAACATCCCTTACCTTTAAAAATGTCCAACGTTACATACCCACATTCAAAATTTCAACATATTTCACTACTCGTCCACTTTCCAACAAAATGTCTTAAACAAAACTTATAGCGCGTATTATTACACGTAACTTTCGTACGAAACATTTTCTTTAAAAATCAACCATTACCGAAATATAATAATTAATATCTCTTACCTTTAAAAATGTCCAACGTTACATACCCACATTCCAAATTTTAACATATTTCATTAATCATCGACTTTCCAACAAAATATCTTAAATAAAACTTATAGAGCGCATTATTCCGTGTAACTTTCGTTGGAAACATTTTCTTCCAAAATCAACCATTACCGAAATACAATAATTAATATCCCTTACCTTTAAAAATGTCCAACTTTACATACCCACATTCAAAATTTCAACATATTTCATTACTTGTCGACTTTTCAACAAAATGTCTTAAACAAAAGTTGTAGTACGTATTATTCCGCGTAACTTTCGTTCGAAACATTTTCTTTAAAAATGCACCATTACTGAAATACAATAATTAACATCCCTTCCCGTCGAAAACTTCCAACATTACATACGTACATTCAAAATTCTTATATATCTCCTTACTCGTTGCCTTTTAGGAAAAATGCTTCAAACAAAACTTATAGAGGGTATTATTCCGCGTAATTTTCATTGGAAACATTTTCTTCTAAAATCAAGCATTACCGAAATACAATAATTAATATTCCTTACCTTTAAAAATGTCCAACGTTACATACCCACATTCAAAATTTCAACATATTTCATTACCCGTCGACTTTTCAACAAAATGTCTTAAACAAAAATTATACCGCACATTATTCCGCATAATTTTCATCCGAAACATTTTCTTCTAAAATCAACCATTACCGAAATACAATAATTAACATCCCATACCCTCGAAAATTTCCAAACACTACTCAAACTACCGCCCCTCAAACACATTCCTCCGCTCAAAACTCCAAACTCCAAATCAAATCACGCCCCAGGCGCATTCCCTCATCACCGAGATTACCCCAATTTACCCATTTACAAAATTTCTCACCAAAAAAACCTGCCAAATCTCTGTTTGTAGAAAGAAACGGCACTACAGTAAAGGTGGACGTTAGTCAGAAAGAGACAGAGTTATACGAAGGGTAAGTTGATATACTAGTTAGAAAGAGACAGACTTATAGTAAGAGTAAGTTGCGACGCTGGTTAGAAAAAGACAGAATTATAGTAAGAGTGAGGCAACACTATAGTTAGAGAGAGACAGAGTACAGTACCAGGCACAGTACCCTAGCATGTAAGGGAGTCAGGCTCCAATAAGAAAGAGAGAG